>JAPYZC010004932.1:0-15996 GCA_030522665.1 Ichneumoninae sp. A BG-2022a | reverse complement strand
TTTTTGTAAACTCTCTCACTTCCGTCCGCCGTTCTCACAATAGTGTTGTGCAATTTTGAAGCCACCTACCGCGCCCTCTTACGCACAGAGGATTCCCCGAAGTGCCTGAGTGCTCTCGTCGCCATTCGAATATTTCGTGCGTTTGATCCAATTTCATCTCGTATCTCCACCTCCGGTTTGAATTCCGACGGCAATTCCATTTGGTTAAAACGCTCCGGAATGTCCGCCACTTCGGAACATTGCATTTTTACAGCGAACATCGGCTGGGCGAACGGAAAAGTTCGGATCATCCTCGACGCGATAAAGCGATGATGAAAAAAAACAAAAAAATTGATTTGTCGTTAATCAATCAAAGTTTGGCAAGAAGCGAATCCATTGTCTCGAACTCCGTCGTCCGGAAAGGAATTCGGATGTATATATATATATCATCTACGAGCGTTTTCTCCGCGATGTTTTATGCGCTTCTGGAATCGCCTAGCATCCCGATGTCAGCGATGTTCCTGCTGCGGAAATCTCTCGGTAGCTTCCGATTGATAAATATCCGCTATTCGTTTTCGCCGTCCCGACCCGGCGGTCGGGGTTCATCTGTCGGAGAAAAGGCGCACGGGTTATACGGTACGTTCGATCGGTCGAGCGGGACTAAAAATGCGATGAGTCAGGGCGAGTCCAGTTCTTGGACGACGACGACGGAGAATCAGCCGCTGGTACGGAGTGGTGGTTCGTCGCTCGTTCATTCTTTCGGTCGCTTGCGTTATTCACGGTTTTCTGCCGAGGTAAGCTCGATGCCGGTTGAACATGCGAGTTCCTGGATCTTGCACACGAGTACAGACAGACCGTATCGTCATAGAGGCGAATACCGGCTAGTGGGTAAAACCAGACCGTGTGATTTTAAGGAACCGAGCAGTGACGTCAGGATGAGTCCGGAAGTAATTTTTTTAAGTACCTTAAACGGAACCATTATGTCCAATCTCATAGGGTAAACCAGCCAATGAATGGACACTTTCCATAAGAGCATGAGCATAAAAAACGTCTATTCATTGGCTTTTTCGTCTGCTTAACTGTCTACTCATTGGCCGGTTTACTCTATAGTTGTACCTGGTTTTATACAATGCTAGCTTAACCCGAGAACTAATATATGGGGTACAAAAGTACCCCAGACGTGGGGTACTTTTTAATTATCGACTTGGGACCTTCACGATAATTAAGTTCCAAGAGCTGGCGATGTGCAAAGGCCGCTCGTAGCCTTAGTTACTCAGTAAAGGACGCTAAGGTCCGAGAAATAATATATGGGGTACAAAAGTACCCCAGACGTGGGGTACTTTTTAATTATCGACTTGCGACCTTCACGATAATTAAGTTCCAAGAGCTGGCGATGTGCAAAGGCCGCTCGTAGCCTTAGTTACTCAGTAAAGGACGTTAAGGTAGCGCACTTGGGGTAATAAAATACCCCAGTCCGGAGTTTCCGTTAGTGCTTTTATAGAAGATCGTAACTGTTTTTTTTTGGAACTGTCGAATTTAAGTTACTATTATATAAATTGGACGTATATAGTCGGCATTTCATTTTTTTATAATGTTAGAAATGTTTATAATTTTATAATTTTTATAATAATTATCATTATTTTTAATTACCTACAATGTTTCAAGAAAAATTAATTTTCAAACACACATGAAAAACCAATTTTTGTTTGCTTTTTCATTGATTTTTTCCATGTTACAAGTTTTCGATTTTTCCCCATTTTCAAATGTCCAAATAAACAGAGTTTCTGAACGGAATGCAATGATTTGTCCCCTTTACAATAGCGATTAAAATTTTAAAATCGGGCCATTAAAAAAAACAACAATTTTTACTCACAAAATGTGCGGTTTTTGCCAATGTTCGTTACGTTTGGGACTGTAAGGCTGACTGTTACCCCCAAAACTTCAAGAAAATCAAATTTGCCCCATTCCATTCTCTTCCTTATGAAAAAACGAAGAGATTCGTGTGCGTCAAAACCCATTCACTGCTCATAGGACTCTTGTACATTGAAGAAACGCGTGGGGTACATAAGTACCCCAGTCACGAGTTCGAGGGTAGAAAAAATGATACACGATTTCTAGGGTTAAGATCAGATTAATAAAAGTTACTGTGTTTGCTCGTCGGCATCCAAAGTCGACCTAACGAATACTTGTCATCGAAACAACAATTTACAGCCGAGACAGCAAGGGTTCTCCCTCAGGTGGTCAGCACTCGCCCTTAACTTAACTGAGCTCGATTGTCCAGCTATGCATAAAGTCCCGTGGCCATAGGTAGCGTCGACACGTTGCGGTCCCGTGGGGCGCGCGAGACAGGAAGAGGCATTGCCGGGAAAGGCGCCGGTTCTAGAGGCGCGGACTCGATATACCAAAAGGTCGTAACTTGTGATGACCAGTACGTGGCTGAGAGTGGAGTACAACAAACCGCAGGGTACCGTTGCCGTGTGTAACAACTGCGGAGAGATATATCCAACTCGCCAAGCTGGAATCTACTTCACAGTCCGGGTAACGAGCTTTTCCCTACGCTGGCCTGGCGAGGCTGCCAGATTCGTCGGGTTAATCATAGTTAACGGCTCGATGGAGTGCAAGGAAATGAATACATACTCCAGCATTCCCGATCGTATCGGGCAGTCAGCTTTTTTTTTCTCTTTTTTTTTTCGCCGACGCAAGCGAGAGATACAAGAGAGCTCGTACGGCAACCAGCAATCAACTGTTATCCACGGGCAGTCATCCGAACGAGAATGTCGTGCGGACAAAAGATCCGATGCAGTTGTGCGCATGCGCGCCGGAGCTAACGCTAAACTTGGACGAATTTTCCGATAAATTAATTCGCTTAGATATAAAAAGAAAGGCGAGGATAATATTAATAATGGAGACGTTGAATCCGGCTGGGCAGCGAATGTCTTTTTCACTTTCTACGATAACGGGACTATTGATAGATTCGCGCTAACGTGTACGCACTACTCTTCTTTTTTACCGTATGCGCGGCGCGGTACGGGCTTTGCACGCATGCCAGACGCACCCAACGGAGAAAGTGGTCTCTGTCTCTTTTTCCTACCATCGCCGCCGATGCGTTTATCTTATACTGTGTATATTGCTGTCTGATACATCTATGCCGGTCAGGTACTCGCGTGCAAACTGGTCTATCATCTATTCCCGTCGCGCTCGCTATCCGCACAACGGAGCTCGACGTTATCGTGCGTACTCGCGTGTACTCTACTCTTGTACACAGAACCTATAGGGCAATGATGGCTGATATGGCAATTTTACTTATTTTCTTTTAAATTTTTTTTTAAATAATATACAACAGACGGAGGTACGGGCATTAAAAAAATTGAACATTGAGTGTACTCGGGTATACTGTGTACAGCTATACTATACTATATATCGGATGTACTCTTATACACCGAGAAAAATAATTTATTTGACCGGCATTCGCAAATAAATATTGATTTCATTTAAATAAATATTTGAATTGATTACATAAATATTGCAATCGATTTATTTATTTATTTATTGAAAGAGAAACGGGCTAGGCCCAATTACATGTTGATGGAAACCCATCAAACGATAAGGTACAGTGCGGGTGACCAGACCCGTGAACACAAATTTTAATTTCGTAGAAATTGACAATAGATATACATTTGAGATTTATGATTATTCGATTATTCGAGCGGGAACCAGGTAATGTGAGGCAGATTGTAGTCTCCCACTATTACCCACTATTTATATATTAATATAAAAATTCATCGATCATCGATTTATATATTAATAAATTAAATAAATATTATAAAATTGATTTAATTAAATATTGTAATTAATTTAAATAAATATTATACATTAATATCTATTTGCGGGTCGTCGGCCAAGTAAATTATTATTCTGTGCGTACAGCGCGACGTCAGGTGACGTGACAACGGATTAAAATTCGTTTGGTCGTGCAATTTGCGAAAGTAAGAAAAACCTCTTAATGTATTCCCTCAGCGCTTGATTTTCACCGGCGAGATTATTCGCCGAAGAGTTTTTAAATTTGCATCTTCAGCAGTCATTAACCTTCCCGTGAATTTTATCGCTGGCACCGCGCGAAGGCTAAACGTTTCAGCGCATACTTTGTCGAACGACACTGTGCGTATCTCCCCCGCGGTCTTGCTCTTCATTCGCTGCGTCGTCATTCCTCCCCCTTCTCCATCGCTTCCTCGCCGAACGGGAAGCTGATACTGAAAGCCCCCGTTCTCCGACCGGGGGCCAACTGGCTAGATGCAACGACGCCCCGGTCACGGATCGTTTACTACAAATTGGAAAGCACCGCGAGGACGCCAGCCATCGAGTAGCAGAAGCACCGAACCTCGTCCCAAGAGTTTCCGCAGATTTCGAACCTTCCCCCCCCCCCTCTCGTCATCCTATCCGGGGCTAAATTATGCATAATGGCGCGCGGGCGCGCACACCCACAGTCGAAGCTTCCATCGCGCTTCTCAAAACTTTTCCTCAAGTAGCTGCTGCTCCTGGTTCCGCTCGGCTATTCCGGTGGAAGGGAGAGTTGTAAAACTAATCGGGAGACGATATTTTCCGAATAAGAGTGCGACGTAACGGTTGTGGGTGTGCCTCTCCGCCGCTTTTGCAGCCGCTTTACTCGCCCCCTGCTTTCTTTTACATTCCGCCTTGGCTGCGGCAGAGCTGAGATATCGAAAACTTTTTCCACCTTCCACGGCATGTCCGTATATTTTACTTCAATTATACTTTGTTAGATGCTGTTTGTCCGTTTGAATTTGTCTCTCTTGCCCTGTTTTTGTTATCTGACTACCTTTGGTACGATGTTGGGGAGAGCGGGGCGAAATGGGGCAACGGGGCAAAACGGGGTTTTTGGGCAAAACTTAATTTTCCAATCATTTTTGGATCTGACAAGGTGGTAAAACTGGGCAGAAGAGCATGATGTATCCGATAGGGCGAATTCGGACATCCAAAAATTATTGGAAAATGACGTTTTGCCCGAAAACCCCGGTTTGCCCCGTTGCCCCATTTTGCCCCGCTCTTCCCTACCCACAGACAAATTATCAATTTGATGGGCAAACGCAAATAAATATTTATTTCAATCAAATAAATATTTGGTAGTAGTAATAGTAATTTATTAACAGTGAATAACATGGAACAGTTTTCTTTTTTTATACATAACAGACTTATATTACATATATGCTGCCAATTGGCCATCGTCCGAAGTCCTCCAGCCACGGTTTTTCATCGTTTTACAATAAAAATGTTTTATTATTATTTTAAGTATTAGTACTTAAAATTTTAAATGTCAATTTATTTCTTCGTTGTTTATTCTTTCGAGTTTCTGGTACGTTGTATGTGTTGGGTGTTTGAATGTATGTATTGTGTTTGGTATGGGTCGTATGCATAATGGTTTGATATTTTCTATTTGAGTTGCGGCGAATCGTTTGGTAAGTTCTCTGGTTCTCATTCTTATAGGTATAATTCCCGTAACTTCATACAGGAGAGTATTGCGAGGGTTGGGTAGTGGATTATCAGCATGACGGATACGTGTCAGACGACGTGTGGCACATGTTTCATAAATATTTATTTACATCAAATAAACATTTATTTGAATCAAATAAACATTTATTTGAATCAAATAAACATTTATTTGAATCAAAAAAATATTTGTTTCGTTCAAATAAATAATTATTTGATTCAAATAATTATTTATTTGCATCAAATAATTATTTAGGGTAAAAGTGGGGAATATGGACCGGTCCATATATCATTGATTTACGTGTTAATCGAGGTGGGCCATATTCACCACTTTTACCCTATTTGAATCAAATAATTATTTATTTAAATGAAACAAATATTTATTTGCGAGTCGTCCGTCAAACGAATATTTTTTTCTGGGTGCAGGATTATCGGGGATTTCAATTAAGTGAATAATAACATTTCTGAACAATGGAATGTATTCGTCTAGTACCAGATTTTCTTTCCAAATTGTGGCTCGGGTGGTTTCGCACCCGCACATTGACCAAAGGCTGGAGAATCCGCAGTCGTTACGCCGACCCCGGTCCGATAATTGGCCGTTTCCGTTCGATCGGGGTAAAACCGACACGGCTCTATGCATACACGTTTTCTCCTGCATGTGGCAGTACCTCTTGTATGAATAAGTACTCGAGTATGGGTTGAGTATCGGTATTCCGAGTGACGAGAGGGAGAGGTGGACCTTTCGCATGACCAGCGTGAAAGCCCGACCCTTTCGCGACCGCGAATCGATTGGCTCGATAAACGAGTTTACGGTCTGGCCTTTCGGCTATGTTGGAGGAATGGAGAGAGAAGAACAAACAAAAAAAAAAGGAGGTAAAAAAAAGTGAGGCACGAAGCCAGTCGAGGTGCAATTCGAAGTTACACTCAATTCTGTCACGTAACAAATCGACGAAACAAAAAGAAAATTGTATACAGAAAGAAACACACGAACCCCCGATACAATATGTGTGTGTATAAAACACGCTCTCGGGATCGTGACTCGCCAGTTTCGCTAGACGTCCGGAAATTTTTCCGAGCATCCGGTCGAATGGTTGTAAACGAAGCCGAGGCGGCGCCGGGCGTCGTCGCGACGCCTCGGTATTTTCACTCCCGGGCAACGGTGCCTTTTCTCAGCCCGGTGCGACTCGGCCCCACACATATACACACCTGGCCTCGCTCCGCTGTGACTAACGACTCTGCGAAACTTCGTCGCAATCATAACGATAGAATCGGTTGATTTCGTGCGAAATTAAAAACACGACAGCATCGCGAAAGCGCCGAACCGAACTGCGTGTTTGCAGATGCATCTGTAACGCTTTTGTTCCGAAGGAAAATAGAAACGAATAGCTGCAAAGAGTAAAAGCTCGAGCGCTCCCGGGAGTTTGGAAACAAAGTTTAATTTTTGTTGTTTTGTTTTCCTGCACAATCAGCAATCGGTGTACATCTTTGGAGGGGTGGGAAGCGCGGAGCGAGAAGCCGGGGGGGTGTTTGAGAGTCCGGTTCGAGGGCAACACTTGTCTATGGCCGGTGGTTCGGGTTTCGCAGGGGAAAATACCGGTGGCACTTTCTCTAATTGGAGCATTGCATTTCGTAATGAGGCGAGTTAATGTATTGTTCCGCGGAACAGTGGAAACGGGAGAACAATGCGAAGCGACCGGGCTGGGGCGGATGGGCGAGAGAAGGGGGGGGGGGGCAGGAAAGAGCCAAAGGGGATTCCCCGGGCTTTTGGCCGGTTAACGAGTCCGGTTTCAGCAAACGCGGACGAACGCATGCCTCGCTTGTCCCCACGGCGTTTCACCCCCCAATTGCATAGACGGCTCCGACCAGAATCCACTCCCGGTGTAGGAATCCATACGCGTGAGATTCGCAGTCCCATGGCCGCGAGCGTTCTGTGGAACACACGTGCACACGTGTGTGCATCGCGAGACAGGGGATGCGTGTGAATGACCGCGTGTTTCCCCGCGAGAGGACGAGCTTACACCAACCCGGGCGCAGCTGCATCCGCGAAAAGGTGGAATACAAGGGCTCTGGAACGTCAACGACGCAGACTGTATTGCCAATTTATCGACGGGAATTAAACAAATCCGTGTCAGTGGATAAACCGCTAATCGGAGGGTGATAGGGGTTGTTATAAGCAATTTATCGGGAGGAATTACACTAATCTGCATCGGTTGATTTGAGGGCAGAATCGATTATCGGAAGCGTCGCGAATTAACTTCCGCGGATTGTGGAATTTTGGGCAATTAAATGTATTTTTTTTATATACAATGAGAACAAAAATATATGCAATTCAACGAAGCTGGATCACTTTGTGCATCGCGAATTCGCAGATGAAATTAATTGTTAAAGGTTTCTAATAAGATAAAAATGGAAGACCAATTAAAAGGAAGCCATTTTTTTATTGATATAGCTTCTTGTTCTGGCTCGACTGGCCGGCATTTACCCTTCCTATATCCGTCGCAACCCCTGCCATTCACGCGTGACCCGGGCGACGAAGCGCGCCAAATCATTTCAATGATCGAATCACTTCGGTTCGTTGGGGAATTCCCGAGCCGCCTCCCACCGTCCACGATTTTATCTCTCTCGCGTTTCGTCGAATCACGACGAATCTGTTGCGTTTGCTTTGCCGCCGAGAGTTATTCGCCCATGAAATTTATATATGAATATATATATATTTGTATCAATGAAATAAATATATTATAATGTGAACCGAGTGCAAACGCAGCGAAATGTATGGAAATTCGGATATATAATTTCCAGCTTTCCGCCGGTATTCTTTTGATCTTCGACGATCGCGTCTCTCGCTCGAAAAATTACACTTTCATCGCGACGATTCGATTTAAACGGGAGCTTCGAAAGGCGTCGTCAGGGTTTGATTCGACGCTCCAAAATCTCTGCCAGGGACGATACAGCGAGACGGTGAAACGAGAAACGAAGGGGGCAGATCGGGCTTCAACATTGCGGAAACCGCAACTCGGCCGAGCACGCCGGACGCTCGGGTGTTCCCCGTTCCGGCAGTCACGCGGTCGATCGATTCGCCAAACTCGTAAATCATCGAATCGTCGCACAGTTCTGCCACTGCAATTACTATACACACCGCCACTGCCTATGTACCCACTCGTTGCGGCTGGGATGCTGGGCTCGTTCCGGCGTGGCTGGTTTGAAAAACACTCGGGCGTACACACTGTCCTCCCGTGTACGACCAGTACGTAACTCGACGTAATATACTGTACGTCATCGAGTTTCCACTGACGGCTGCGGAAATATAACGTCGATTGGCTGGTGAACCGAAACGAGTGGTTCTACGCCGGGCGAGAGTTCAACGCGATAGAACTCTCTTCTCTGTCGGTCGTTCCCTCCCACCATCTTTCTGTTCCTCTCATTGGTTGATCGATTCTGAAAATGACAGTCGGAACTTTTCTCTCGATTGGGTTTTCCTTCGACTCCACAGTCTTTGAACGGAGAGCAAGCTACCTGCTAAGGAATTAAGGGAAATGTTCCTATTCCCGACCATGCTCACTTCTCCGACCATTTCGGCGTATAACGATGGCATGGAAGTTAGCAACGTTGCTCCAATGGTATTATTGACAGCTGTCACTTTTCTCAAATAATAGTTTATTTTCCGGTGAAACGATAAAGAAAATATATCCTGTTATATATATATATATATATTATATTGTATTATATTATTATTATCAATATTTATATTGTTATACGATATTACATTATATTATATTATCGGCGCGCTAGGAAAGCAACTTTCTGCGAAACGTGACAGCTATCAATAATTTCGTTGGAGCAACATTGTTAACTTTTGTGCCATGTATAACATCATTCATCATTAAGGGTCTTGAAATATTCGGGAATTTGGGTAGTGTGAATGGATTGTAAATTGCAGAGTAAGTGTAATAATTAGTGCATAATATTTATCGCTTTTCTTACTGCACGTCACGACTCAAGCGGTTTCTTAGAACTAAGGTTAAGGATTGTCGATCGTGTAAATAGTAAATATTTCGGTAAAAGTCCGTTGTTAACGAATAATTCGAGCGTTAAATGGTTCGTTGTAGTTTGTTTTACACATTCCGAAAAAAAAAAAAACAGTCGGATAAACTTTTTTTCTATTCGCCGGTCGGGATTGTCCATTAAATAAAATAATTTAAATAAAATAAACATTAAAAGAAGATTGTTCATCAAATAAACGTCAGTTCATTTTCACATAACCAATAAAAATTTAATAAATGATCTTTTGCTAAAACGTTTAGGCTAAGTGTGTACACAATGCTGTAGATTGCATGTTCGTAGTCTGGATTTATATTTATTTTTTCTTTGCAACCTCGGTCATTCATGCTGTAAAAAAGGTGATCGGTAATGTGGGCCATGCCCGGTCGGAATTGGACGCAGCTGGTCGGCAGATGCCACATGCACTAGTGCGGCTTTATTACGCTTTATCTAGAAAAATACTTGACGAAATGAATGGAGTCTACGATTTTTGGAAAGTGTATGGCCAAAGCTATCGAATGATGTGAAAATCATTCTCGAATTAACTGTTGTCACGTTTGACAACGACACACTGAAAAAAAATTCGCTTGCGGGCTGCCACAGAAAAAAAAATTTTGTTTCAATTCTATTTTCAATTCTTCCAATTCCATACAAAATTGAAACAATGACGGCAAAACTGGCGAGGTGATATGTTATCGTTTCATTCCGGTATAAAATTAAACGAATTGAAAGTAGAATTGAAACAACATTTTTTGTTCATTGGCAGCCCACAAGCAAATTTTACTTGAATCAATGATATTTTTTTTCTGTGCATTCATTTCCCCGGTCGGCCTTATATGGGTCGTTCATGGGGACATTTACCTTATAGGCGAGTTGGCTAGTCAGACATTTGCCAGACTCGGAGCATGGAATTATAGGAGAGAGGATCAAGAAAAAATTTAATAAAAAATTACAAAAAAAAAAAAAAACAAAATGTAGAGGTGAGCCATTGGGCGGTATCAGCCCTCGGGCCTTTCTCAACGGGGGACCCGTCTCGAAGCTTCCGCACCCGATGCAATCGCGAGTAAGCCATCTAACCACGTTCCCGTTTTTTCGACCCACCCTCGCGCTCATCTTCCCGACGCTCCGCAATTTTTTCCCCCTCGCCGGATGAGGCTCTCCCGCGAACGGAAAAATGACGCGGAAAGCGGAATACACTTATATAGAGGAACGACGACATTATATCCCTCTCCGTGGCCCTTTTTACTTCTTTCCTCGATCACACCGATAACCCAGATCTTCTCAACGATGAGGAAGAAAATAATAACAATAACAATAACAATAATGATATAAGAAGACAATCCTTCACCCGCTGTCGTCGCGGAGACCATCGCCGACTCTCAACTCCTCATTCTCCGAAGATTCATTTTCAGAGACTTGAATGGGACAATAACCGCCATCAAGACAATGACGTAATTCGCATTGTTATGGATCCATTTGTTTTATACAAAAGGAGCTGATGGTGAAAAAAGAAGAAAAAAAATTAGAGTTGAGAAGTTAGATACAGTAGTTATTGTGACGCGGAATATCGCCCCGCCGGTGTTTCCCCATTGTTCGATGGTTTCTGGGCGCGAGAGCCCCCAGGGGGTGGCGTTGCAGACGCCACCCCCGAGGGCATCTGGCAATTGCGCACGTACTTCGAGATTCCCGTAAAATAGTTTCGCGAGAGGTGTAGCGCAATAAAAATGTTTCGTTATCGGGGCATGCGGAAGAGGAACGGCGCTGCATCTCCGGTTGCCGGGTTTTTCTCGAGAACCGGCGGTGTTCAGCGGCCCGGCCTCACTTCCGGTTGACACCGAAACGGTTGGGGCTTTCGGTTTCATTCGCCGCGCAAGGCGACCCCCGGACGTAGTTTTCGCAGCCCCGTCGCCCTTTTCCACCCCTCCGAGCCACTCAGATAAGCGGTACGAGAGATCAGAAAGCGATAATGCAAATGGCACCCCCGGCAACCTCGGCAATAGACATCCACTCGATCTCCGCTGCACAAAAGTGCCCGGCGAGCTTGCGGCGCAATCTTGGGGTCGCGCGAAGAAACTAGGGGAGAGCGGGGCAAAATGGCATAGCGGGGCAAAACGGGATAATGAGACAAAACACAATTTTCCAATAACTCTTGCATGGTGGCGATGGTACGTGGGGCAAAACGGTTTCGAAAACTCGGATGTATCGTTGGGACAAAATGCGGCGTCCAAAAATGTTTGGAAAATTGAGTTTTGTCCTAACTGTCCCGTTTTGCCCCGCTGTGCCATTTTGCCCCGGTCTCCCCTACCTGTTCACTGGCTCGTAAATGTAGCAGAAAAAGGAAAAAGAAAGAATCGCATACAGAACTAAGATCCCTAAGAGTACCGAGATAGCGAAGAAATTACGCAATGTATAAGATCTACAAGAAAATAGGACTGCATGAGACCGAGAGGAATACGAAGGAAAAAATAATGAATTTTAAAAAATAGGAAATGTAACGAGAAAGAGTGTGTCCGACATGGAGGGGCGGTGGAATTTACCTGAGAGGATGAAAAAAAATTGCAATTCTCGGTGACCACGATGGCGGAAACGTCCGTCGGACTTCTAATTAAAATTTTTTCCTATTACAGCGATGAGAGAGGGGGGGATGAGGGAAGGGGAAGGGCCAACGGGCTACTCGACGAATAGTTATCTCGCGAGTGCTTCTCTCGTACCGGTCCGTTGTACCGCTCGTTCCTCCCTCGTCTATCTCGCATTTTCGCTATTCGCACTCGCGGTATTGAAGTGTCACTCCGAAAAGCCCCGCTCGATCCTGCGGGCTTTGGCCGAGCGTGGGAGGGCGGGGGGCGGGGGGGGGGGGGGGGCCATCCCAGCTCCGTTGTTGCGGTGCGGAGCCGCGACCGCGTATAACGCGCGAATTAATGAGTGCATCGGGTGCGTAGGGGAGAGCGGGGCAAAATGGCCCAGCGGGGTAAAACGGGAGAATGAGACAAAGCACAATTTTTCAATGACTTTTGGATCGTGGCGATGGTCGGCCGTGGGGCAAAACGGGGTTGAAAATCCGGATCTATCGTTGGGACAAAATGGGGCATCCAAAAATTGTAGGAAAATTGAGTTTTGCCTTCACAGTCCCGTTTTGCCCCAATGTCCCATTTTGCCCCGATCTCCCCTATACTACGCCGAACTGACGCGCAGAACGCCGCGCGATTCTGAACAGAGACGGACACCGAGAATCGCCAAACTAATTGTCCCGTTTCGGGATTTATAACTGTGCAATCGTACACAAACGGCGATTCGCTCGATGACGCAGCGATAAAACTCTCGCGGAAAAGCCGACCTACGGGAACCCACCTTATACATGTAATGAAATTATTATTTTAAAGAATGAAAATTATTTATCTGCACGAATATCACTGGGAAAAAATTATCCTTTTAAAATATTTAATAATTTACTAACCGTTAAATTTTAATGTAAATAGATTTTAAAAACAATGCTAAAATTTATATTTATTAGGCCCTTTAATAAATAAATTATAACTAATAAAAATAAAACAGAAAATATCGGGGCAACATTCATTTTACTTTATATACCTCATAAATTTTGTTTTATAAATCACAGTTCCAAATCATATATAATATTCCGGAATCAAACAAGAAAGAAAAAAAATAATATGTGCGAATAATCAAACAAAGTAAACATAAAATATAGACATATACATTTAAAATAATCAATCAATTTTAACTAAATGGAGATATTAAATACCATTTCAAGTTTAACGTAAATAATAGAGAGCGAGTAATACAATTTAAGTGGACGATTCACATTTAGTCAATAATAATTTATAAAAATTCGTTCCCGGCAGGTCATATCGAATTCGAGAAAATCGCAAGACTATCAGAGTATAAAACTTAGCTTACTCGCCACGAGGATGACTAAAGATGCACACGAATTCCTCGATGACCAGCTTCCTTCCCCGAAGAAATGATCCAGACGTCTTGATCTGATTTTCGTCCATCTTCGTTTAAAATCTCAGAAGGAGGCGTAATAGCGAAATAAACTGATAGTCGAATTTCTACTTGCGATAAAATTAATACTTTGAAAAATAGGGATCCCATTATATTGTAGTGTTACTCGGGCCACCGTCCGAGAACGAATGAATCGCTTACGCCGGTCTGGCGAATTTTCGGGTGTCGAAATTATTCGAGCGGAGAGTCCCGTTAGACGAGAGGACAATAGATGTTATCAGTCCCTTTGAAAGATTTTCGCCTTGCTCGAATTATTCCACTTGTCTCGCTCGCTCCTATTTTTCTCTCGCTCTCTTTTTATATATGTATATTAGTGCTTAGAATTAAAAGTAACCTCTACGTGCACACTGAACAAAAAAAATCATTGAATCAAGTAAAATTTGCTTGCGGGCTGCCAATGAAGGCTGCCAATGAAGTAAAAACGTTGTTTCAATTCTACTCTGAATTCGTACAATTTCATACCGGATTGAAACGATAACATGTCACCTTGACAGTCTTGCTCCCGTTGTTTTAATATCATATGGAACTGTAAGAATTTAAAATAGAATTGAAACAAACATTTTATCTTCGGCAGCCCGCAAGCGATTTTTTTTTTCAGTTTAGGCGAGGGCCCTACTTCCGTCAGGCCCTTACATCAGTTCATCTCAGAGTCCCGAACCGTTGTGACGTGCACTTTCCTTCGCTCACGTCTTATTGCAACAAAGTTAACTACATTTATTCGGACTTCATTCATTCATACGCATTCATACACTGAAAAAAAAAATCATTGATTCAAGTCAAATTTGCTTGCGGGCTGCCAAAGAATAAAAAATGTTGTTTCAATTCTACTTTCAATTCGTACAATTTTATACCGGATTGAAAGGATAACATGTCACCTTGACAGTTTTGTCGTTGTTGTTTCAATATCGTATGGAATTGTACGAATTGAAAGTAGAATTGAAACAAACATTTTTTTCGGCAGCCCGCAAGCGATTTTTTTTATCAGTGTAGGCGAGGGTCCTACTTCCGTCAGGCCCTTACATCAGTTCATCTCAGAGTCCCGAACCGTTGTGACGTGCACTCTCCTTCGCTCACGTCTCATTGCAATAAAGTTAACTACATTTATTCGGACTTCATTCATTCATACGCATTCATACACTGAAAAAAAAATCATTGATTCAAGTCAAATTTGCTTGCGGGCTGCCAAAGAATAAAAAAATGTTGTTTCAATTCTACTTTCAATTCGTACAATTTTATACCGGATTGAAACGATAACATATCACCTCGACAGTCTTGCTCTCGTTGCTTCAATATCATATGGAATTGTAAGAATTTAAAGTAGAATTGAAGCAAACATTTTTTCTTCGGCAGCCCGCAAGTGAATTTTTTTTTCAGTGCACCTATCGTCCCTCGTGTGCAGCCTGCTGGAAAGTTTAATTAGTTCTCGGAGATTGCGGTTGTTCTCCGTCCGGAGGAGAGTGCGTCGCAGGGTGTCGCGAGGCGCACCGCGAAGACGCGGTTCCGTGAGAGAAAAGGAATTTTTTAAAAAATTCAACAAATTTCCTGCAACTTCTTCGTGATCCGTGTGGTCTATCGATTTCTCATAAATTCCACGTCCCTGGATTGGAGCGTTGCTTAATCCTTCACATCGTAGCGTAAACCCGACCGTGACGAATCGAGAATACCATCGAAAATCCGAGAGACCGGGGGCAATGCGAGTACATCGAGTGCCTCAATCGCGGAAGGGCGTATGTCCCGTATGCACTAACGTGAGACGCGCCTCGCCGGTTCCGGCCTCGCGTTATAATATTCCACGTACGCGCTCGTGCGTACTAAGCGCATTAGCGCAGCTTACCCCTCTCACCCTCGGAGATGCTAAAACGAGTAGCAGTCTCGGCATCGGCCGTGCGATTATGCCTTTTCGAAACACGCGCCCCGCCTATCCCATAAACTTGGCTCGAACGCACGAGGAATACAAAGTCGGATAGAGAGCGTTCCCACTGGTTAGCGCTTGTGCTCTTCCGTACCCACGAGCCGCGGGGATCCGGAGACGTATACAGCCAACGGATTTAACGGCCGTCGAAGTGAGAGAGTGGAGAGCCGATGTGCCGAGACGGCGCTTTTCACCCCCCCTACGTCGCGGCTTACTTGAGCCATCCGCGAGTTATTCAAATCGCTCGAGGGCGATGAACGATAGCGAACACCTACAACTGCACAGAGTCCTTTTCGTCGAAGTTCGTATCTCTCGATCCTAATGCACGGTCGTTTCGGATCTGTCCATACAAATATGAATAAAAGAGAGAATTTTTTCGCTCTTACATTTGTGCATAGGGTGAACCGACCAGTGAATGAACGGAGACCAGTGAATGAACGAAGTCGCTTAAATATTAAATAGAAATAATGTCATCGATCCAAGACGAATAATTTTGTGATGATAATTTCGAGAAAAATTCATAGATTTTTTTGAAATCGGTC
>JAPYZC010004930.1:0-10956 GCA_030522665.1 Ichneumoninae sp. A BG-2022a | reverse complement strand
TCTTCTTCATCTTCTTCATCTTCTTCATCTTCTTCATCTTCTTCATCTTCTTCATCTTCTTCATCTTCTTCATCTTCTTCATCTTCTTCATCTTCTTCACCTTCTTCATCCTCTTCATCCTCTTCATCTTCTCCATCTTTTTCATCTTCTTCATCCTCTTCATCCTCTTCATCTTCTCCATCTTTTTCATCTTCTTCATCTTCTTCATCTGCTGCTACCTACTGGCGATCCGACAAGGATCATGCAAACCCGGAGGCGCGAAGTGCGAATATCGAGGTTTTTTTACTTCACTGCATAAAGTATGAGGATGCCGAGGATATATTATTCCACCAATTTACTTATCGGCACAGTCATTGAAAATTGTATACCGGATCCTATGAAATGCTGAGTCGGTGAATATGTCCCCGGGATAGGGCAAAGCAGAAGGATTGGGTTCTTGAAAATCACCTCCCCCAGCCCGCCCCATGGTATAGCCGATTAGACCTCGATTCACAAAGTTTCCTCGCCGCTGTCTCCCCCCCCCCCCGCCCCTCCCCTACTCTAATTCGCTTAACTGCTGGCTCCGCGCGACTACTGCTCAGAGATAATCGAGCCGTCCCGCGCACCCCATATTCCGTGACGGGTATACCTTAAGAGCGCTTTTTCTCTCCATAATTAAGATCGTCCTCCTGCGGGATCTACGGATAATCTCCACTCCGGCGCGTATCTCTCGCACGAAATAAACGGCGACATTATGTATTAAGCATAGCATACTAATGCAAAACCGGACGGACTACCTTATTATGGAATTTTGATTTTTTGTTTGACGGTGGTAATGTTGTTATAGCTGGAATTAAGTCTAACGTGAAAGACGTTTTCGCATGCCGTGCAATTTCCTCCACTTTGGTAGGCTAGACACGTCCCGCTGAGATTCCACCCTTAAAGGATTAAACCTTTCGCTCCGGAATTTTTTTTTCCTCGCTGTCCGCGACAAATGTCTTTCATCCCAGTATATTTTGCACAAAGATATACGCGATGTACACAGTGAAAAAGTTTGTACTTTTGACAAAACTTTTTTTTTGTCAGACGCAAATTTAAATGTAAATTAAGTTAAGCTAAACTACACTGATAAAATAGTACAGTTAAATCAACTAAGATTCGGGCAGGGACATTCAAATAAATATTTAGTTAGTCGAACAAAATATTTTAATGACTCAAAAATATTTTCGTGAAATAACCCATTAAATTGTTAAACTAACCAATTTTTTAGCTGTACCAACAAAATATTTATTTAAACGTCCCCGCCCGAATCTTAGTTGATTCAACCGTATTTTTTTTATCAGTGTAAATATGCTAAAAAGATACTTAGATAGCATTTTGCCAACAATTCGCCAGCGTAAATGAGCAGCGTATGTCCGCACGTGATGGCAAAATTGCGGCATGTGCGTCCGCATTTGCCTATGTTTTTTCAGCATTCAATGCCGAAAATTCTTAGGAGCATATTGTCAGCAAGTTGTCAGCAAGGCTTGCTGCACGGAGAAAAAACAATTGTCGGGACAACAAGATTTTTGTTACCATAACTGATTTATCGGGTTAACATAGGGACAACAAAATATTTTGTTGTGGCAGCAAATGTTTTGCTGTGGCAACAAATATTTTGCTGTAGCAGCCTAATATTTTTGCTGCCACAACAATAAATTGTTAACGATCTACATTTTGTTAGAGAAACTGAACTATTTTTCTCCGTGTGGTGCTTTGCGACTCACTACGAAGATGAATTTGCTTGAGCCACTGTATTTTGTGTGCAATCTTAGAAACCCTTAGCCAGACAAACTCTTAAATAACTCATCATCATGTAACTTTATTCACTGCCAATCCATTATCGAATTCATTCATCGCATCGAAAAATAATCTTTCATTAGCAATAACACGGATTGAGGAAATGTGTAATGAGAAGGTGACTTCCGATGAGGAGGAATTTTGATCTCTTTCCCGGCTGCTAAGTTGCTGGATTTTCGCTACCAATATGCTGCAATTTCGTGTTAGAAACTATTGTTGCAATATTGCTGGCAAGCAAACAGCAAAGCTTGATGGCAAGCAACTGCTCTTCTTTGCCTGTGTTACACTGTAAAAATGAATTGTAAATTTAATACACTGGAACTTGAAATTTGCTAACATTACTCATATTAATTAAAGATTAACGTACTTTGCTTTGTAAAATAAAAATACCAGATATAAAAATTACAAATCTTTTGCTTGAAATTTACAAAAATGTTAATGAAAAATACAAATTTTACTGTAAAATTGCAACGCACATGTGTTTGAAATTTCAGAAACGGTTTACATGAAAAAGCTTCCAATACTGTTCATTCATTTTCAAACTAATTTCTGTACAGTGTACGGTTGGCTATCTGGGTATGAGAAGGATGTAAAAGGTTGAGAAAAACGTACACGAATAAATAAAGAATATACGTATA
Source organism: Ichneumoninae sp. A BG-2022a (assembly GCA_030522665.1). Taxonomy (NCBI): domain Eukaryota; kingdom Metazoa; phylum Arthropoda; class Insecta; order Hymenoptera; family Ichneumonidae; species Ichneumoninae sp. A BG-2022a. The sequence goes on along the minus strand of JAPYZC010004930.1, from coordinate 8,500 downwards.
CAATTTTTTTATCCAAAAGTCCACGATTCTTTGCACAATGAACAACATTTTTTTGTAAAACAAACAATTTTTTTTCTGTCAACTTACCAAGAAAATAACTGCGGGCGTTTGTGGGCAAGAAACCTACCTATTTTACTGTGCAAAGCTCTACAATTTCTACCAGTGTATCAGCTTTTTTTTGTCGCCTCAATTAATGTTTCCGTCGCCGCGACCATCTCAACTCTTCGTTCCGACTTCATTCCAACAATGTTCCTTTTCACATACTCACATGAGGCGTTCACCTGAGTCGCTCATTGTTACCAGCGGTCACATACCCGGACCGCTATCAGTGAGCACGCGTGTGTACCACGGTGCGACAGTAACCGCGTCATCCTTTAGCCGGCGTCCAACTGGACCCCGCAAGATCCCAACAGCAGGAGCTCAATCGACAAAGTAGAGAAGACACGCTCCACGCGAATTGTTCCCGGGCCGGAGTCGCCGGATCCTTGGGATCCGTCCAGCTTGGCGGTTGGGCAGCCATTCCAGCCGCAATTCACTGACAGAGCGGAGTATATACCTGGCGTAGGTAGAGAGCACGCCGTACGAGATGTTAGATGGGATTGCGAGAAGCACGGTAGGTCGTCGTCGTCGTCGTCGTCCTCCGCTGCGACCACTTGGTCGTCGTCCAGCCTGGGGGAAGAGGACAGGATCAAGGGAGGTACCCTCTTTCACTCCAGCCCTCTCCCTGCCTCATCCTCGGACCGGCCACAATTTTCGTTCTCCATCCCGGCTCAAGACAGTGAGCTGGCCGAGCGCGAGGCAGTCGAGATAAGTGTACAATGGCGAGGAAGCCTGGGCTCCGGACTTGATAAGATCGGGCCGGTCATTACGTGTGTCTCGCAGCGGGGGACATTGCCTGGACATGTCGGGTTTCGACTCTCATCCCGGGAGCACCCTTTCTTCTTCTTCGTCTTCTTCTTCTTCTTCTTCTTCCTCTTCTTCTTCTTCTTCTTCTTCGTCGTCATCTTCTTTCTCTTCTTCATCTTCTTTCCCTTCTTCTGCTGGTTCTTCTTCTTGTTCTTAGTCCGGTTTTTTGGTCCTTTTTCGACTTGGTTTTTCTTCATCTCCTCATCTCTATCCCTTGAAGCGCCTTGCAGCGAGCCCTCCGGACCACTCCGTCACCCAAGCCCAACGAGCATCCGCCATTCGGCCGAGAGGATTCAGGCTCTTTCGTACATACTGCAATATACTAGGGGAATATAACAAGTAGATATAACCGGGGCATATACAAACGCGTTGTACGGATCCGGGCCTCGCTGGTGTAGGATGCTGTCGGTACCTATACCACTGTGCTCAGCGCTTGACACACTCCCTACTGTGAGTGGTACTGCCGCGTGTAAACGATGGCCTACAACTAACCAGACCGAGTGCTCCGGCCGCAATAATAACGATAATTGTCGTAACGTAATTGTCTGTATGACGGGCAAGAGCGCTGCGGCGAATAACAATGTGACTACCAGTGGCAGACACTGGGGTGAAGGACCCACGAATTGTGCAGTCTCCTGGGGGGAACTTGGATTGATCATTTTGATTTTTGCTTCCTCGTAGAGCGAGCTATATTTTTTTTAGGAGATGGAAAGATCCGCTCTAGGATCGTGATTTGTATGGGGGATTTGCGGTAGATTTGGTCGAGATGAAAACATTTTTTTTTGGTAATTCGTAGCACACATTATTGGTGACCATTTGAAAATCTGTTCCTCCGATAAATAGGGAACGTAGATGTGTATACACAAAAAAAAACTTTTAAAAAACGTCGGAATTTTTAGGGTCATGTAAAACACTATAAATTTCAATTTTTTATTCTTTTCAAATAAATATTATTGGATGAGCTGAAGGACTCCGGTCGATGGCTCATTGGCATTTTTGTTATTTTTTATTGTTACACTGTATGAGCTACAATATGTATATAAAATCTGTTATGTATCGTCAATATTTATAACAAAATGTCAATAAATATACGTACTACTACTACTACTACTATTATTGGAATAGAAAGAATTTCAAAAATCTGTATTAAGCATTGATATGGATACCTGAGTCAATAGTGTATTTGCTTCAAAATAACAATACCGAAATATGGTTCAGCTTTAGAATTGTGATTTTTATAGCAGTTCTGACCTCGACTTTATCGATACGAAAAATGAAAGTGGTCATTCGCTGTGCGCATTATCGGTGATCGTTTTTATGTATGATGATTTTATCAATCAAGGATATAACTGCATATACACAAAAAACTGAACTTTATAGTTATAGTGAAGATTGACTTAATAATTAAACAAAAAAAATAGTGATTTATAGGGTCGTATAAGAATACGACCCTGTAAATCACTATTTTTTAAATTAATTATTAAGTCAATCTTACCGAAATGAAAAAATCTGAAAAATCTATATTATCTATATTCATCATTGACACGTATGATTAACGTGTCAATAATCTATTTGGCTCAAAACTACACGGAGATATGCTTTTTTTCGTAGTGAAAATTAAATCCCACCGACATCGAACTTACGTTTCACAACAGAAGCACACCAGACAGCTCTTAGCTTTGATACCGGAGTTCGATCGATTACCCGATAGCCCAAAACTTTCATCCAAAGTAGCCGCAGGGGTGTATCTGAAGCTTCTCCACCACAAAAAACAGTTTATAGATGGTTACAGGATTTATTGGTATTTCTCCCACTTACATTAATAGCGAACGGTACGTTCGCTATTAATAACAATCCAATGTTATCCTAGCTCGTTAATGTTTGCGGCGATCGGTCTCGCGGTCATCTCGCCCGGCAAATAAATCATGAACTCTTCTGCCCGAGATCGCAAACGCCCCAAAAATTATTAAGGAATCACATTTTTTTCTATTCCATAAAAAACACAAATAAAAAAGTAAAGTAAAAAAAGACAATAAAGTCAGTCGAAAGTCAGTCTCGTCGCACGCTGTCGTATAATAATTCGTTCTGGCAGGCAAACAGAGCAGCGCGCTCATCCACCTGACTCATTTATCTTCTTTCCGACATTTCCCACCGAACTTCACACACGTTTTATCCGCATCCAGAGTGAAATATAACTCTTCGCGAAGAAATGTGCGCCCGTGTGTGCGCATGTGTACGCGTCCGCCGCTGCGACGAGAAAGGACGAGCAAAAAAAAAGGAAGAAGATCTAAGCCACTGCAGGATATAAAGAAAAGATCCCTTCCGGCTGTCTTTTCGAGAGTTCAGGTACGAAGGTGAGAAGTACAGTCGCAATCGGCCAGGGCGATCCGACGGGGAGGGAATGAATGGAGAAAAAAACGTAATCATAAAAAAAGAGAAAAAAAGGGACCGTCGTGAAGTGCAATAATCGGAATTGGAGCGTTGACAATGAATTCGCACGGATTACTCGAGGCACATCCTGTCTATTTCATGGGATATCACGAAGCCTGGTGCTTCCCGCCGGACGTGGCTACATGTAATCGGTACACCGGGGTGGAATTTATGAATGCGGGGCAAAAGATAGGGAAAAATAGCCCGCGCCCACGTGAGCCTCCGAATAGACGTTCCTGCAGCACGTAGAAGAGGATTGTAAAAAAAGATGCATCGGGTGGGATTATTATTTCGAGAATCCACAGGAATAGCACCCCTGACCTTTAGCCGCTTCATGGATAATCCTGGCTCGAAATAGAAGAAAAATTGACATTGATCAAAGTGCAAGAAATTCGATCAACATCGGGGTAAATATATCCGGACGTTTATTGTTTGAACGGAGATTCCAGGTGGTGCGCGTAGCAGGATAAACTATTTTTGTTTTATCGCATCCAGCATCGTTCGGCCTATTATTTTTAGTTGGAAGGGTAAGAATACGGAGATTAGAGATTCGCCGTTCGATAAAGCGAGTCAATAATATATATTAGATTAAATCTGGCGACGAAGGTCGGTCGAATTTTTTCGCACACGTGTCGAAAATCATATTTTTAACTATCGCATGAAAATCAAGGAATTTATCGTCCTTTTAAGTTTTATATGAAAAATGTGAAATAATAATGCAATAAAAATATCAAACTTTTTTTTCGCAATAACAATTGACCAATAGTTCGAGTGTGCCGAGCCATTTGTAGTAATAAAATTTGTCGAAGGTACTCATAAACATTTTTGAAAACCTCTGCATAGATACCTCTGCGTAAAGAGACAGATACGTCTCTCTACGAAGGGAATGGTTCATTTAAGCGGTAATACTTTTTTTTCTTCATCGTTTTCCTAATTTATTCAGAAGGAAAAAATCTTGTTATAATTATATTGAATAGTTTTTATTTATTTTCATTTTTTCATCGATATTAATCATTAATATTATTAATATCGATGAAAAAAATGTATAAATAATAATAATAATAATAATCATATTTGTATATTCGCAAAGTGCCACGAATAAAAAATTAATAATCTTCATGGTTGCTGGCAGCAGGTACGCGTAGACGGTTGAACTATTTTTTTTTATCGCATCTGGTATCGTTCGACTTTGACCAACGAGTATCGACATTTTTAGTTGAATGGTTATAAACACGAAAAATGGTGAATCGCCATTAAGTGAAGAGAACGTCAATACATATATTATAAAATCTACCGACGAACGTCGATAGAATTTTTCCGCACACGTGTCGAAAATAAAATTTGTGTCTATCTCATGGAAGTCGCGGAATTTATCGTCTCACTAAATTTTATACGAAAAATCTGAAAGCGATAATGCAATAAAAATATCCAACTTTCTTTAATGCCATAACAATCGACCAATAATTCAAGTGTACTGAGCAATTTCGTTGATACACCTTTTTAAAAACCATATGTGCATAACTATGTAAGGAGTGAGTGCCTAAAAAGTAATATTATTAAATATCTCGGCAATTTAATTATATATTCTGTTCCGAAAAACGATTGATATTTATCGATATTAATAATTAATATTATTAGTATCGATGAAAAAATAATAATAATAATAATAATCATATACGTATATTATTTGCAAACTGCCACGATAAAAAAATTAATAATCTTCCTCATGGTAGCCGAACGTGTCGGATGCTATGAGAGATATTTAGGCGCAGCGATGACTCACGAAACAAGACAGTTGATAAAGGCCCGCGAGAGCGGAGTGTCCGAATGATCCGAAGATATTCGGGATCGTGAGCGAGTGGAATGCGATCTCGCGAGAGAATCGGAGAGCTGTCTACACCCACCTACTAATTTCTGCAGCTATTAGCCACGAGTCTGAATATAAATCGAGCCATTACGCCCGAAGAGCCAGGCCCGCGCCAGAGGCCTTCCTCAACTTCTTTCTCACTTGCTAATCAAAATGGAGAAAGTGTCGGCCCGGTAATCTTCAAGAGCGAGGAGCAAAATAGAGAGATAAGAAAAAATTAAAATAAGTTTTTTAAAAAGCCGTCTCGGTGTTCGGTCTCGCTACACATTTTCGTTCCTAAATTCGTTATCATTAACGAACGCACGATACAGTTATACACAAGAATTGCGAGGAAGAATATTTTTGCCCGGAAATTCGAGCTATGCCGGAAGTATAAATATTGCATCTCCTCGCTGAAATTATTCATCTTTCTTTCACTACTCGTCTCTCGTACCTCAGCTATTCTCGGTAAAGATATATATATGTGCAAATACATTGACATATTTATACATCTATATATAGGGGAGAGCGGGGCAAAACGTCATTTTCCAATCATTTTTGGATCGGACAAGGTGGCAAAACTGGGCAGAAAAGCCTGATGAAAAATTATTGGAAAATGACGTTTTGCCCAAACACCTCGTTTTGCCCCGTTGCCCTATTTTGCCCTGCTCTATATATATATATACACGGGAGAGTGGGGCAAAATGGGATAATGGGACAAAATGCAATTTTCCAATAACTTTTGGATGGTGGCGGTGATGGTGAGTGGGGCAAAACGGTATTGAAAATCCGGATGTTTCGTTGGGACAAAATGGGGAATCGAAAAATTATTGGAAAATTGAGTTTTACCCCCGCTGTCCCGTTTTGCCCCACTGCCTCATTTTGTCCCGTTCACTCCTATGTATTTGAGTGTATTTGAGTATGTAGTATGTCGTATCATTCGATTTCGGGTGCCACATGTCCGATAGTCTTCGAATACAATGCGCGGAGAAAAATATATCATTACTTCGGAGGTACGATGGATAGATGGTAAAAAAAAGAGAGGACTTTGATGTGTGAATAATAAAAATAATTCACTGTAATTAATTATGCAAGCAATTCCTTCATGCCGTCATACCGTTTATGTATTTATTTCCTTGTTTTTTATTTTTATTTTTAGGAGGAATAAACAATTGTTCACTTGTAGAATTTTATTCTCCAAGTGAAGTTCCTCGGACAAAGTTTGTGCGATGCAAAATGCAGCAGTTGCAACTCGATGGAATTTGGTCTTATGCAGATATCTTCAGGGTCATAGTTTCGACGCGTGGATCTGACATTAGTCGCGTACGTCGTCGTAGTCGCTCTCCATCGTTTATATACTTGACGTTTCACTAAAGTTTACTGCTTCCGCGTCGCGAGCGGTTTCCATTCCCTGGCGGACGACGATTACTGAATGCCACGTCGTTATTGTAAATGGAAAGGGTTATAATTTCATTTAGCAGCGTTATATATGTCATAATAATACGCTTTTGTCGCTGTTGGCTTACATACACCTTCGGCGTTCCCGTTTTTGGTTGTCGTTTGAGTCTATTCTCGACTAAAATATGAAATATAAAATATATATTGGTTTATTTGCTTATAGGAATAAAAATCCCGTACCAAAGGGTGATACCATTTACATAGATTTTTCGTAACGTTACATTACACCATCCGTCCTCCATACTATAATTAGCGCACTTAGGTTTATTCCAGAGCACGTGGACCCTGTTACTCGTTTAACATAAATGAGCGTATTGCCAATGCCCCGGCGATGTAGTAAAACAGATCTTTTGTGACTTTAAAGTCATTATTTTCTAACAAAAGTATCACGTTGTTGCTATTGTCGAGATATTTTTTGATAAAATATAAAATATAAAATATAAAATATAAAATATAAAATATAAAATATAAAATATAAAATATAAAATATAAAATATAAAATATAAAATATAAAATATAAAATATAAAATATAAAATATAAAATATAAAATATAAAATATAAAATATAAACGAGATGAAGGAACGGTTATGCTTGCCAGGTGGCAGGCGAGAGCGAAGTGGATGGAATATTTAACCGGCAAAGAGGTCCGTCTGTGTTACCGACCGATCCCGTGTCTATAGCGGTCGGGATGCTCATTTGTCGTTGATGCTTGTTCGCATGTACCAATTTTGCTGGTGGCTAGCTGGTTGCCGGCTGGAATCAGTCGGAGCTCTCCAGGGCTCTCGCGGCGGATATACCGGGATGAAATTAAAATCAATTTGTGCGCCTTGTACCGGGTAATACCGTGGATCTGTCATGTCGCACGTCAGATTAGACGAGTGCTATGTTAGGTAGCAGTGGAGAAGCTTAGGCGACCTGTCCCAGACTAAGACGCGATCCTGGGAGATTTAGACAACGCTCGAACTCGATGCGCCCCCGTATACGACCCGCTCGAATTAACCCCCTCCCAAAAGCGAAGCTAGGATCGAGAGAACCGAATAAGCGGACTCGCCAAATACCTCGAGAATACGTGCCTATATCTATTTATCGTCCAATTCGCGTCGAGCGAGGACCAAAATATTTGACTGGGGAATCATCGTGATCGATTAAAAATTAAGTAACACGCTTTACTGCACACTAAACTTGAGCTGGGGCAGAGTCTAAAAATGACTTCCCGACAAACTGGACGATTCGTAGTGACACGCGCCAAAAATAGAGAGATTCATCAGTCATCATTTACTAAATAATTTATTGCTTGTCGGTGCTCGGTTCATATTTTGCACGCTGTTCATATTTTAAGAAATTATGATCGGAATAAAAAAATAATAAATGTTTACCGGAGATAACAGGAAAAAATTTGTCGACCTTCTAAAAAATTCGCGTCACCGTGCAGTAATAACTCCCGTCTTTTTGCCCTAGCGGGCAGTCGGTCGGGACTTTAAAAGACCGTTATCCGAAGTATGTCGGATAATTACATCGCTCGACGTTCCCCCACAATATTTTCCAAGCAGGATCAACCTATAATAAAATCCGCGCCTAAAAAAAACTTAATCTTATTATCAATTCGGGATTATTTTTGCTTCCTCATAGAGGAAGCTCTGTTTTGGTGAAAAAAAAAAATTCGGGATTTTAACGAAAACGTGTTCAGAATGTTCGAAATCATCGAAAAATCACATTTAGAAAAAATGTCTGGATGGATGGATGTGTGTGTGTGTGTGTGCGCCAGGCCTCCAAAATTCAATCGTCTATAACTCAAGAACGTTTTTATCAATCGGGTTGAAATTTGGCTCACACGTAGAGCAGTTGAGTGCCTCTGTTTG
>JAPYZC010004929.1:0-12559 GCA_030522665.1 Ichneumoninae sp. A BG-2022a | reverse complement strand
GCCATTGCCATTGCCATTGCCATTGCCATTGCCATTGCCATTGCCATTGCCATTGCCATTGCCATTGCCATTGCCATTGCCATTGCCATTGCCATTGCCGAACTTATCGACTGCTCGGAGACGAGCGACCAATGTCGGTTCGGGAGTCTGTTACATTGAATATCAAAGTTCAGTGCCGCGCGCGCAATCTCGCCGATCGGTGGAAAAACTTCGACGAGTTGCATACAATACGGCGACGAGTTACGTGACCGTCGGCACGTGTATGTTTTTACTCGATATACTATACAGCTGCGCGACTTTGTAGCGTTAGCAATTTTCTTTCCGATCTCGCGAATTAACCAATAACGACTTTCGTCGTAAAAAAAAGGAAACAATGTTGCACGATATATACGCAACCGTAACGATCGTGCGTATCGGTGGGACGATCTTGATGCTTATCAGCAACAGAATTTCATGGTAAAGATAAGTATCCTCGACTGTTGAACACGGAGAGCTCGAGGATACGTTTCTGCATCGCGGCTCGCGGGTGTCCATTCTTGAATAAAATTGACGTCAATTAGCGCCTAAGCAGATACTCGATTGCAGATTTCCGATCGATCTGCGACCAGGCGGAACAATTCTTGGGAATTGTCGGACGGCAACGAAATACGGTCTAAAAAATCTGAAAAAATTCTGAAACGCACACCGAAGTGCAGTTTCTTGAATGATCGACAAAAAATCGATTACGAACATCCGCGTTGTTACGATAAAATTTTAATCGCTATTAAGTAGGGTTAGGTTCAAAGAAGATTTGCTGTGTAAATTTGTTGGGACAGCAAACCGATTCGCTGTCCAAAAAAAATTATTTGATCTCGCTGCGCAGAAAGAAAATTTGCTGTGCTACAACGATTTGCTGTTCCAAAAAAAATTTCTTATCGCTACATTATCTAAATAAATTAGTTGAGGTAAAAAATGTTTCGCTGTCCCAAAAAAATTGTTTATCGTTGCTGGGCCGAAAGAAGATTTGCTGTGTCGCAGTAAAACGATTCGCTGGCACAAAAAAAAAATTCTCGACGTTGGATTATCTAAATAAATTAGTTAAGGTAAAAAATGTTCCGCTGTCCCAAACAAATTGTTTTTCGTTGCTGGGCAGAAAGAATATTTCAGTGTCACAATAAAACGATTCGCTGCGCTAAAAAAAAAATTTCTTGACGTTGCATTATCTAAATAAATTAGTTACGGTAACAAATTTTCCGCTGTCCCAACAATTTTTTTTTCTCCGCGAACGCACGGCAGTTTCGCAGCTCCAGCTGACCAGGCCATTTGCATGTAATTGCTTTCCGCAAATCCACCTACTCTCCCGCCGTGCACTCCGCTGCACGGTGCGCCGTCCAGCGGCGTTTAATGCGCGTAAGCTTGTTTCGATAAAGAAGCAATTACCAGTCTTCGCCCACACGAGCCGACGCTAATGCGCTTCCAAACACGCTCAACCCTCGATTAGGAAAGAGTCAGCGACTGATCTAATGACCTCCAACAGCTCGATTCGACAATCGTCACTCACACGCGGAACGACACAAAGTGTGCGGCGAAAAAAAATAAAAACAAAAAAAAATGCATTAGCCAAACCAATTCCGACGAAGCGAACGTCAAGCTCGCTGGGGTATAATTTGGACTTTTGTCGAAAGAGACACGCGACTCTCACTCTAAAATTCGCTTCGATAAGAGCACGTGCACTTCGCCACGTAGCAGAACGCGCGAAAAAATACATTAGTCATCGATTTCGACGAATGAAATTACGAGTTTCCCGGTACAATGCGCGACTTTTCTGTTTCCCGCTTGTACTTTATAATTTATTTATCTTTCTTATGGAGGCGGGCAATCGACATTTCCGTGGTAAAGTAGCGAGTCCTCGCGGTTGCTTTACCTTCCTCGCGGTCACGGCGTCCTCAGCTCTACCGTATCGATATAGCGATATTCGCATTTATCGATACATCGATATTGGCATTCATCTATATATTGATATTGGCATTTATCAATATATCGATATTGGCATTCATTGATATATCGATATTTGCATTTATCGATACATTGATATTGACATTTGTCGATATATCGATATTGACATTCATCGATATATCGATATTCGCATTTATCGATACATTGATATTGGCATCCATCGATATATCGATATTGGCATTTGTCGATATATTGATATTGACATTTGTCGATATATCGATATTGGCATTTGTCGATATATCGACAAATTTATGAATACAGTCAACCGGTGTAAATTAAGTCCGATTTTATATACAAGATGTATTTATGATATTGCTGTTAATGTTTCCTGACGTTTTTTTCGTTGATTATATGTTCGGTTAGACGATGGTTCCACCATTGTCTTGTAATTGGGTCTAATCTCGTAGCAATTCAATAAATAAATAAACATATCGATATCGGCATTTGCCGATATATCGGTATTCGTATTTATCGATAGATCGACAGGGATTTTTTAATCGATGTCTCGATGCATCGTTCTAGAGGTTTCGAAGCCATTTATAAACTGTGAGAATTGTAAACTCGATCGTGTTTAGTTCATCCGGCGCTCGGTTTGCATTTGGTTCCCCGGCTCGTGTTTCTGCCTCGTCAAGCATCAATTGCAGCTGGTACGAGAGAGATTCGCGCAACTCCCCCCTCGACCAGCATCGAGAGAGCGTTGGCACATTACCGTTATCTTTGACGTTCCTGGAAACGCACGGAGAGCCTGGCGAGGTCGTAATACCATTTTTTTTCCGGCCCTCTCTCTCTCTCGCTCAATCTCGCTCGATGATAAATCTACGAGCTCGCTACCCGCAAGTGACGTACGTTTTCATGAGCCACGACGCAGACTACGAGGAGGAAGAATGTGGCCCGTATAACTATAATTCTGCAGAGTCAATAAGTGTACTTTTATTATTAACTCCGATACAGTAGGTACATCGACGCATGCGCATTACAATACGAACTCGTTTCAATAACCAAATATTCACCGAGCTACGCTTTCCACACATTGCGCAAAGTTTTCGACGTATCTCCAGCTGATGTTTTTTTTCTTCTTTAATGTCAATTACAGCGGTTTAGACGAAAATCGGGTAATATTAAAAATTACGCTGGTAAAAATTTATTGTAATTTCAAGGCAATCGACTAACAATTTGTATATTTTTCTGTAAAAAAACAAAAACTCATTTTTTACTCTTATGTAAATCATACAGTAATAATGATTGTTCCGAAGATCGAAGATTATCAAAATCACGCTGCAGTCAAACATTTTTCTTAACCCTTTTTTTTCTTTGATAGTAATTGCTCTTGTTAATACAAATACGTGGGTAAAATGACCAATTTCACGAGTGGAAATTTATTGGAATTTCAAGGCATTCGATTAACAAATTTTACGTTTTTCAGTAAAAAAAACGATGTACTCTTGCATAAATGGTATAGTAATAACGATTGTTCTGAAGATCAAAGATTATCAAAACCTCGTTGCAGTCAAACTATTTATTTCTTTAACCCTTTTCACGTTAATAGTAATTGCTCTTGTTAAAACAATTTCACGAGTGGAAATTTATTGAAATTTCAAGGCAATCGACTGACAAATTTTACGTTCTTCAGTAAACAAAAAAAAAACAAAACTATATACTCTTACATAAATGGTATAGTAATAACGATTGTTCCGAAGGTCGAAGATTATCAAAATCTCGTTGCAGTTGAGGATGTTTTTTTTTTTTTTAATTATCTTACTCGGGTATCAGTCTCTTTGCTCTTGTCGTCGTTATGTACTACTTATCTGCACCGTTGTTTTCGGTGTTGCGCGCGCGTTCGATACGTTCGAGGTTTTTAACCCCGGCAAACTGTGCGCTGCACTGTGTCCCTACAGCGTCGCGTCTGATGCGTCGAGGAGCGTAATCAAGCTCGAAGGGGACACGCCACCAGTCGCCCGATATAATCGACAAATTGTTGGGTCAGTTCACTCCCGCCTGGTCCCCTCACTTACCCTCCGTTATTTATTATTATTATCATTTTTTTCAACTTTCTCTCTCGCGGATCGAGCGCGCTGTCCATGGTTACACCTCGTTGCGCAATTTCACCATCTTGCGGTTTATCGTAAATTTATCAATTTCAGTATTTTTCTTTTTTTTTTCGTTCGGTGAAACTTACAATGTATTGCAAGTTTTCTTATTGCAACATTTTCGAGAAAAATATTCACCCTTTACATTTTTTTAAATTTACTTATCCCTCGGTCTTTCCATTTTAGACATTAACCCTTGGAACTCGAACCTTGACTCTCCGAATTGAACCGTTAACCCTTTCGTATTGACCCTTCAATAAAACATGGTTCAATTTTTTTTTTTTTCGGTAAACCCAATTTCCGTATCATTTTCGACATTATCAGCGACGTTTTCGCGCACTTTTAACCACCACGATTACCCTCGACCATACGACATCTGGCAAAATGTTAACCCTTTACATTTTTGTAAAATTCACCCGTCATCTCTCGACACTTCGATTTCAAACATTATCCCTCGCAACTTCAACCCCGACTCTCCAAATCGCACCATTAACCTTTCCCTCTTAACCCTTCAATAAAACATGGTTAATTTTTTTTTCTCATTTTCGCTCCCGCTCATTTTTTCGAGATCAACTCCGATGACCGGAAACAACAATTACCCCCGATTCTTCCTCACTCACCCTCCACGGTAAATCGCACATAAACACCAGTAGAAATCTAAATGACACTCGTATATAATACATCTCACATTTCTATCTATATCTATATATAGGCTCTTACATATATTTTTAATTTAATTTTTTTTATATTTTATTTTCAAAAGCTCAGTCGTCTGCTTCACGTGGGTTATCATTATTTCCGCCATATGCCTCCAATTAATTTGTTACGGTACCCAGCACAACTCAACTCATAACTTAACCCTTCAATAAAACATGCTTCATTTTTTATTTTTTATTTTCGTCCACCCCCTCTCCCGCCCAATTTTTCGAATTCATCTCCGACGACCGGAAACGACAATTATCCCCGATTCTTCCTCGCTCACCCTCCACAGTAAATCGCACATAAACAGTAAAAATCTAAATGACACTCGTATACAATACATCTCACATATATATCTATATCTATATATACACTCTCACATATATTTTTTATTTAATTTTTTTTTGTATTTTATTTTCAAAAGCTCAGTCGTCTGCTTCTCGTGGGTTATCATTATTTACACCATATGCCTACAATTAATTTGTTACGGTACCCAGCACAACTCAACTCATAACTTAATCCTTCAATAAAAAATTCTTAATTTTTTTATTTTTAAAAATTTTAGTCTATCCCCTGACCCGCCCAATTTTTCGAATCCATCTCCGATGACCGGAAACGACAATTACCCCCGATTCTGCCTCACTCACCCTCCACAGTAAATCGCACATAAACACCAGTAGAAATCTAAATGACACTCGTATATAATACATCTCACATTTATATCTATATCTATATATAGGCTCTTACATATATTTTTAATTTAATTTTTTTTTTAAAAGCTCAGTCGTCTGCTTCACGTGGGTTATCATTATTTCCGCCATATGCCTCCAATTAATTTGTTACGGTACCCGGCATAACTCAACGCGCGACGATAACTCTCGTCGCGTTGGCAGCGGCAATAAATTCGCTATTGCCGTCGAGAGACCGCGAGCGCGCTGCCGCGGGACGGAGCAGGGGGGGAAGGGGGGGGGGAAATTTCATCGGCCCTCTGTCCACTGGCGTTGATTTTTGCTCGTACGAGCGTGCGCGCTCCCCGATTATGTCTCGTTTGTGTACGCGACCAGCCCAGAGCTGTACAATTTTCTTATCAGCCGAGCGCACACACACGCACATATCGGCACGGCTACGCGCGAATTAAAACTATCGTCGCGAGTGTGTCGTCGGATATCCCATCGCGAACGCGTAATTGCGATAAAACGCTTCGAATCCGCGCTCGTCGCTGTCAGAGGCCGTCCGATGCGTTTTATTTATGCGCAGATCGCGGTAGGAAAAAACAAACAAATATGAGCATTTAAAAATTGTTTGGAAATCCGGAACTTTGGGCCCGCGGACGGGAGCGAAATTTCATCTCTGGAGGTGAACCGCGGCTGGACTTTTTTTGCGGTTGACGTTATCCGATAGCAATTTTGGTCGATCGTGAAATGGGACGCTGCAACACTTGCTAAATTTTTTAAATATATTTTTCCGTCGTTTATTTTTGTTACCTTTGCTAAATAAATAAATCCACTTAAATCGTTTGTAGAAATCTTTTATTAATATTTTTCATTTGATAACCTTTTTTTTAAATTATCGTTAACCAATTTCATTTAATAATCATTGATAATCGATAACAATTTTGGCCGATCGAGAAATGGCCACAAAGATTTTTTAAATCTTTTTTTTCTGGTTCATATTTTATTTTTTATTCAGTGAATACTTTTTTTGTCTAATTAAAGCAACAGGTAGGCATTTAGTAGGAATTGATTTGGAACAGTTGCAGAATGGAAGAATGGAAATACGGAATGATTGTTGGAATTAGAAGATATCGCAAAGAGTGTGTAATGTTGGAATTTGAGTGGGTGAGAAAATCGGCAAATAGGGCCACAAAAACGCTGTAGTTCTTCTCGAAACAAATGAATAATTTGTAATAATTTCTGAACAATATTTTTCTTTCGATAATTTTTTTTTAAATTATTTAATTGCGCAGAAAATAAAATAAATGCCTGGATCGTTATTCGATCGACATTGGACTATAAATCGGTAAAACTTTCTCTTCGACAAAAGGTGTGCAACATTAAAAAAAAAAAAAAAAATGTACAGTCCTTCGATTGAGCGATTCGGCGGATCCTCTTGAGCTCTCGTTCAGTCCGGCGTATTATAAATTGCGACGAAACGGTAAGTTTCGGGCCCGCCCAACGGGCCGATTTCGCATGTAAGCCGCGTCTCAGACACACCGAATATAATCAACGGCACAGGACCGTGGAATTCATAAATTCACGGACGAACTTTTTGGTCGGCGACGAGGGCGAAGTAGGCGCGTCGCTGATAATTTCGTAGGCGAGAATAAAGATCCTCGTCGATTAGTGAGAATAATGCGCGCGCGTGAAACCTCTCGTCTATATCGCTGAATGTATAACTACATAATTTATGTACCGTCGAGTTTTGCGACGAACAAACGAATCATCGCCATCCGGTCTGTCTGGGGAAACTACTCTTCTGACGAGACAGTTGTTTGTCACGAATATATACGTGTATATACATATATACACATGTTTTTACGACCCAGAATCAAAAAGACTCAAGTCCCGTGCAAAAGTAAGCGACTTACGCCCGTTTGGTTCTCGGGCACGCGCCGAGTGTTCGGAAATGTTTGGGTTGAACTAATTTAATGCGTCATAATTCATTTCAATCAAAAACCATTTTTTTACCCTTTACCGGTAAATAAAATTTAAAAAAATTAAAATGCGCATATAGTTTTTCCGAATGAGTGGACAGGAACAAATTCGGGAACTACTATTCTGACGAGACAGTTGTTTGTCACGAATATATACGTGTATATACATATATACACATGTTTTTACGACCAAGAATCAAAAAGACTCAAGTCCCGTGCAAACGTAAGCGACTTACGGCCGTTTGCTTCTCGGGCACGCGCCGAGCGTTCGTAAATGTTTGGGTTAAAGTAATTTAATCAAGTAGAGTAACGCGTCATAATTAATTTCAATCGGAAACAACATCAGTTGCAAAGTGCATTAAATTATTGCGGACCTGAGACCATTTTTTTTGCCCCTTACCGGTAAATGAAGTAAAATGAAAAAAAAAATAAAAAATAGCAAATCGTTTTGCCGAGCGAGCGGAAAGGAAGGCGATGCATATTGTATCGGAAAATATACATGTATATATACATACATATACATATATAAATATACATACATTTTACGACCAAAAATCAAAAGGGCAGAAGTCCGGTGTTAAAGTGCGCGGCTTACGCCCTTTCGATTCTTGACCGTTCGTCGAGTGTCCGGGAATGTTTGGATCAAAGTAATTTCATCCGGAAGAATAAAGCCTCATAATTAATTTTAAACGGAAACAATATCAGTTGCACGTGGATTAATTTTACTGAATAAAAAAAAAAAAAAAAAATTTAGCGGACATTGGACAATTTTTTTAACCCCTTAACGGTAAATAAAATTAAAAAAAAATTTGCATATATTTTTGCCGGAGCGAGCGGAAAGGAAGGCGATGCATATTGTGTCGGAATGGACGGGCGAGCGAGCGCACGACCGCAGCAATTAAAACATTCACGTCCGGGCGGCCGAGTCCCGGAGAGTGTAAAGCCGGAGGGACTGCAATTCGTGATGTGAGGTCATTCCGAGAAGTCTGTCTGTGAACCCGGGGATATCGCACGTTGGCTAGCGAAAGATACGAACCGGCCGGCTCGCCACCAGGGAGTTTCGTTATCGCAATCGCTTCGCTGACTTTCGATATTTAAGTTTTTATTTTTTTTTATTTTTTATTTTAATTTTTTTTCGAGCCGGTAATTAAAGCACGAATGTGTCAGATCATTATTTACCTTGACTAATGCCGGATGAGTCGATCAAACTTCGGATTTTCCCACATGATAAAAAAATACACACTTATATATATATATATATATATATATATATATATATATATGCATACATATGTATATTCATTGGAACGATGAGAAGCGCGGCTTGATAAGAGATAATTTCGGCGTACGCACGTGGTTCGCACATATTTTTATTTTCACTGCTCCAAAAAAATATTCCGCAGAAAACGTGTCGGATAATTAACTGACGATATTCCGAGGAATTTTGTTCGCAGATTATTCCGAGGAATTTTTAACTTTGAACAGCTTTTGTTTTTTTAACGGCGTGTAATACATATATATAGTAATAGCAGAGAGATACTGTGCTTGTAGTTGGTCGTTGCGAGTCGTTCGATTTTTTCTATCCTTCGCTACTTGCCCGGCGAATATAGCGGGGGAACGCGCGCAGACCGAACGCCTTGAATTTTTCTATAACCGCCGAGCTATTTCATAATTCATAATTGAGTGACCGAACGGTCACAGTCGAGGCCCCGAGAGATTTCACTCGGCGAGAGAGGCTGCCGATTGCAGTCTGGAAGAAACGACGCCAATGTCATAAAAAAAATAAAAAAAGTTACCATTTTTTTTAGACAAAATCTTTTTTTTTCCTTCGATATAAAAAGTATGAAGAAAATGACGCCATTTTATTTATTTTGGCCAACCATTTTGCCACAAATTTGATTAATTTTTTCTTTCGACTTCAAAAGTCCATTCCACAGATGTGGCGTCAATTACGGTCAGCAGGAAACGACGCCATTTTATTTAAAAATTGTTGCCAACCATTTTTCAAAGAATTTTATTAATTTTTTTATTTCACTCGGTGCGTAAAATGCGGTTTTACGCACGCTTCGCGTACAACCTCATTTTCGCACCTTGTGAAATAAAATTTCGTACGATACTTGTGAAATAAAATTTCGTACGATACTCGTGCATAAAACGTTTTCTGAACTCGTGTGATTGCAACACTCGCCTTCGGCTCGTGCTGCAAACTCACACTCGGCAGAAAATGTTTTATCGCACTAGTATCGTAATGTACTATTCTTCCAACTCAAAAAGTCCATTCCACAGATACGACGCCAATTACGGTCTGCAAGAAACGATGACATTTAAAAAAAATGTTACCAACAATTTTTCAAAGAATTTTTTTTCCTCCAACTTACAAGTCCATTCCACATATATGACGCCTATTATGGTCCGCAGGAAACGACGTCATTTTATTTATTTTTATTTTTACCAACAATTTTTCAAAGAATTTTATTTTATTTTTTTCCAACTTAAAAAGTCCATTCCACAGATGTGACTCCAATTACGGTCTGCAGGAAACGATGGCATTTTTAAAAAATGTTACCAACAATTTTTCAAAGAATTTTTTTTTTTCCAACTTACAAGTCCATTCCACATATATGACGCGTATTACGGACCTCAGGAAATGTAATTTTTTTTTCTTTCAACAATTTTTCAAAGAATTTTATTTATTTTTTTCTTCCAACTTAAAAAGTCCATTCACAGATAAGTTTATTCGAATTACATTTCGAAAAAGCGCCGCCATTCTCGCCGTCGTTGTTTTTCAAATTTCCACCAGCAATTTTCCCACCAAAAAAAAAAAACAGTTTACTTCGATGTAAAAAGTCCACTCCGCAGACACGACTCTCAGTAAGAAAGGAAGTAACAATTAGCGACGTCCATAATGCCCGAACGGAATAAACTTAGCGCTCGTGACCTTGAAATCGTTTCGCTACGACGACGACGGCGGCCGAGAAGCTTCAGCCATTTCGTTTCTCGATAAAGAATGAAGAAAAACAAAAGCGAAACAAAAGAAAAGAATAAGGAATGAGCGACCCCCCTAGCGGCAGCGCAGGCAGCAGCAGCCTTCGAATTCCCGACGATATATCAGAGCTACCGATACGAATTTGCATTCCCGATACGAGAGAGGCTCTCGCGGTGAGCGCGTATCGCCCGCACCGGAAGTAGTATGTTCGCGAACGTGACCGCGGCGAGTAAAAACAATACGCGAGAGAAGGAGAGCCGACGAGACGTTCGAGGCTATGCCTATAAAACGAGCTATGCAGTTCAGCTCCGCGCCGTGGCCCGCACTTTATGTTTTCGATCCGAGAAACCATTTTTTTAATTTTTTTTTTTTTTTTTTCTTTTTATGTCTTTTTTTTTTCGAGCGCGACGTCAGCGAAGCTCGGCCGGCGATAAGCGAGAGGAGAAGTGACGTATGCGAAACCGGAATCGCGACTAGGACGGACCGGACTGGAAACGGTGATGTAGATGAACGCATTTATTTAAATAGAATCTTAATCGCTCGCCGAGGCTACAATCCAGACCTCCCAGATAGAGATAATTTTTTTTAAGAGGAAATATGCTAATGTCTTAATATTTTTTTTCATTCTAAAAAAATTGGTATTTTAGTTTATTTTTTGAGGGGATGAGAATTAATGTTACCGGGGACGGGCTGAGGTCCGTCCTCTCGTTCTTTTCGCATACCATCCTTGCATCTCGTATTTGCATGGTGTTAAGATCCTTGAAGTCCTGGAATTGGCATTGAATTTTTCCTGACCTTGAAAAAGTCGATTTTATGCACTGCAAACAGTTTGCTGTAATGTGAAATCGCATTTTTGGGATTAAAATCGAAAATATTGGGTTTGGAGAAAAATTAACGTCATATTCGTAATCAAGAATTATTTTGATTTTTTTTCTAAATAGTAAACTAATAAGCGATAAATAAATATTAATAAATTAATAGCGATTAAGATTCTATTTAAATTAATAGTCGCTATTTACTGAAATAGAATCTTAATCGCTCGAAGAGGCTACAAACTCGACCTCCCAGACAGACATAATTTCTTAAGTTAAAATATGCAAATAATCTTAATAATCTTAATAACCTTAATCTTAATAGTCTTAATAATTAAACAAAAAATATATATATATATTTTGTAGATTAATGTCTTTACGCGACGAGAATTAATTGGCATTAATTCTCGTCACGTAAAGAAATTAATCTACAAAGTATTATTTTTTTATATGAAAATTATTAAGACATGTTGCATATTTTTGCTTAAAAAATTAATACTGCCGGAGCACGGGCCAAGTGCCGTGCTGTTCTCCTTTTCCCATACGGTCCTTGCATCTCGCATTTAACGACTGTAAGGAGAGAGACTGTCTCTCTCCTTCCTGGGCCCAGGGCCTTCCCATTTCCTGTGAATCTTTCGGTGGCCCGAACACGTCTGTGTACGCCTTTGAGACGGAAAAAAAAATTGGAATGGGTAGGACAGGACGGAGTGAGAAACTGCGAAACCAGAGAAACATTGAGCCCGAGTCTGAGCGACCCTCTATCCGGTCCGAGTAGAAAGCTCGAAGGCGACACGCACCCGTCGCGACCGCAAACGGCTCACGCACACGCGCTCGCCTCGGCCCTTTAAATCCCCGTGCAATACACCGTCGAACGGCGAGCCAGCCTGTGAGAGTTATCCTCGACTCGTCGCGCTGCGGTTTGCGCTCACCGGGACATTTAAACTTTAAAGGGACGGCGGACGGAGGGCGGACGAGAAAGACCGCCAATGCGCCTGGGAGAATTTTCTCGACGAGCAATTTTTCGCTACACTAATTTTTTCGAACATTGACGAAGGGATTTTGGGCTTAAAAATTTAGCCGACGGAATGCTGCAGTGAGAAAAGTGCTTGTTTGATGTTAACCAATCTTTTGTCGGATGTTGCCTAATAAATATTCAGTTATTGTTAACGCATTTTTTTTAGCTATATATAGTTTTTTTATGATCGAATGATTTAAGATTTTCATTTGGCGAATGTTTCGAATGTTTCGAATGTTTCGAATGTTTCGAATGTTTCGAATGTTTCGAATGTTTCGAATGTTTCGAATGTTTCGAATGTTTCGAATGTTT
>JAPYZC010004928.1:0-17185 GCA_030522665.1 Ichneumoninae sp. A BG-2022a | reverse complement strand
ATATACATATATATATATACATATATATATATACATATATATATATATATATCAGATCCACAGCTCCGATGAAAATATTCTCAAACGTCAATCCCGTCTATCAAATATAATCAACTTTATTCCAAAACCATCAAATTATTATAGTATCCCAAAATTTGCGTAACACTTTTATTTCGAAAAAGATAGTACGAGATTTTGCGTAGTTTTCTCGTTTGAAAAATTTCGATGCCTTTCTACAATAAATAAAAACAACATGAAAAAAATGCGTGTCATCGTAAAAACATTTGGTCGACAATTAGTCAATCCAGTCTAACTCTAGACACGGCAATGAAAATGATCTAGTTTGTTAATTCGCATGTTGCTCGACATGTATGCATTAAATAAATCATAGACAGCAAGCATGGTATTGTATTTGCTGCAACAAACATGAGTATAAAAATAATATTTTTATATTTTCGTTTTCCTGTCGATGGACTGGAACCGAAAAAACTAGAATCGTTTTTATAAATCTAATCGATCATACACATTATCTGTCGTCATGCAATATGCAAAATAAAAACTCGCATGTTGTCGGAAAATTGGTGTTTAAGGGAAGAGCGCACAGAAAAAGTCGGTTCATTCAATTAGAAAAAACAAAAATCAAGATTTGATCATTGATACAAATTTTCGATGCTAGGGAATCGATCTTTCTAGAACCTTGTGTGTAAACATGTTTTCTATATATACACTGTATACATAAATTTTCGAGTGAAATTTTTGCGGTTAAAAGTGTGTCATTGTCGCCAATGTCTTTACATTAGTTTGTTCATTTTACTTTGGTTTATTGCGTTATTATTCTGACTGAAATGCCATAAACACTTTTGATACATATGCATTTTTTCACGCGAATTAATTTGACTTTTTTCATACAATAACTTCGTGGCTGTATAGAAAACCAAGGGAAACAAGTTGTATATCATTAAAAATACTTTGGGCGCGTTAAATATCGATGGTTTCTGCGGAATATTGTCACGCACTCGATCGGGCACTCGAACATTATTGCTTTGCAAATTTACAGTGTGGCAAAAAAAAAGTTCAATACAATTGTAAATATTACCATGTACAAGTTTGTAGATTCGAAGATGAAAGGCCGGGTAACATTTTTTGAACGAATACACTATTGTGCGCTGAAAATGAAGCGGGTTAAGTCCTGAATAATTTAACATTCAATTATTTTTTTATAATAGTTTTAAGATACTTTTTTCCTGTGCCATGTTTAATTAAAGCACTTGGATCGAAAATATACCGAGTTTCTACTGTATTCGTCAACCTACCATTCGACACTTTTTTCGACAAATTTATCTTGTTCGTGCTTGGCACCGTGCAAAATAGATAGTTGTATCGTTATTTCTCGTAATCCGTAAAGATTTTGAAGTCATGCAATGACATTCAAGATATAAAAACACCTGATTTAGTGTTACGGCGATGTAAATCCAATAGTTATATACAGTTGTAAAAGTTTATTATGACACCATTGAAATAAATCGTTGTTATTTTACACATTCTACGATTATTAAAAATATAAAATGAATTATATTGCACCAAAAGAAGACTGGTTGTATCAACGAAAAACTGAATTGCGAATCGAAGGAAAATTCAAAAATCAATAAAACTTGAAAAAAAAAAAAAAATGACCAATATTTTATTAAAAATACTGAACAATTAATTTTTGTTGTTGTTTCGTTTAACACGAATAATGACTCAAATCGTTAATCCCAAAGTGTTATCGTTCCTCCAAATTGAAATAGCTCGCTTAAATTGAATTTACTAAAAAAAAAAAAGATCTAAAAGAATCGTATTTTGGCGATCGAGCAAAAAAAGTCTTGAAGATACTTCGCGTATTTAACAAAACATTTATTATGTTCAGGGACATCCGGTCGGGTTGTTAGGGGAAGACGGAGGACCCACGGCAGGGGCGCTCAGCGACGGTGTGCCAGGAATCGAAACGTCCGAACACCACAACCCACCCGAAATGCTCGACGGACTTGATGGTAAGATTTTAAAAACTTTTACAACCGAAATTTCGTCGAGATCTGACACATTTTCATTATCGGATTTTCTACAATTAAAAAAAAAAGTTGATCCATCCGGATGTACATGAATCCGCAGTGAGCGAAAAAATATATTGAAAAACCGAATACCTGTCGATCGATGAGAAAAAAAAATATGTCAGATCCAAGAAATCGAGGACGATGTGCATGCACGTTTTTGGAATGATTCCGCGAACTGGCGTTATATTAGTCGTACGAGACGAGCATCCCCTCTATTTCCAAATTTTTTTGCGGAGCGTAGCCGAGTGTACAGATTCTTGAAGAACGGAGAATACCTACCTTACCCCCTGATGTATAGTATATATATTGATATCGAATGAAAAAAAAAACAACAAAATATATATACATATATATGCAAATTATCCACTACTACATAGGCCCTCTTAGTGTTGTGGTGATGGTATCGTGCATTTGCTATGTCATTGTCGTAGTAACAAACAATGGTCTCGCCCTTTCGCTCACTCTCTTCTTTCATACCAAAAAAAGACCATGGACGAAGCATCATAGAAACGAGAAAAATTATGATGATGATGAAGGTGATGATAATGATAGTGATGATGATGATCATGATCATGATGATGATCACAATGATGATGATGATGATGATGAAGATTACGATGATAATAATGATAATGAAGATGATGATGACAATGATTGCATAAAACGCACTTAACAACAACTTGGTTTTGGGAAGTGGTGTACAAGCAAATGGACAGTACTCGGTTGTGAGTGAGATTGGTGCGTGGATTGAGACGCGTACCGGTGGATTGGCTCTTTCGCGTTATCGTTATGTTTTTTCACACTCTATATGCGGCGACGGAGACACGGAATCGCGGCATGTCCTCTTATTGGAATGCTCCCGCGATTATAATCGGTCATACATCCGGCACCAAACTTCAAATTTTTTTTTCACTCTCTGACAGGATATTTTTCAAAACTTAAAAAAATATCGAAATAATCTTAAAATCGAAATACATCAGTGCAACGAAAAATGCCACGATTCTATTTAATCCTCTATATCACTTGTACCACCGAATCGATTCAAATCGTACTCTATCGTACGTGTATATATTTATCTATAAGACCGTGATATATATATATACATATATATTATATATAAGGAATAACAGTGGGTTTCTCTGTGCATGTCTTCAAATTTTTTTTTCTCTACCTTCTTAAATCGAATCCCCCTGCCGCGTCCACCATGTCATTTTATCCGTGCCCATTACGCCGAGGACGGTTACGAAAACGGGTAGCTATTATTTTAAAAAACTAAATAAAATGAACAGAAACACCTATTTTGCGCAGGTCGTTCACCGACACACGGTGTTTATATCGCTCGACAATAATTTATTTGAGACATTGTCCTCGGTATGACCCTGAAGATATCTGCACGAGACAAAGTTTCATCAACTTATAACAGCTGTATTTTGCATCGCACAAACTATGCTCGAGGAAGTTCACTTGGAGAATTAGATTCTACAAGTGAACAATTGGTTATTCTTCCTAAAGCCGGGTTCCACTGATAGAGACTCGACAAGGATGAAATTCGATGTCATGCAGATATCTTCAGGCTCATTCCTCGGTCACGTTATCTCGTTCGGCATCTGCGAGCGACTTTTGTGCCTTCGTGGTGCTGCCCTTTTCCAATCAACGTATTTCGCTGTGTCAAGTGCGACAAACCGATCTCACCAACGTCGCGAATATCGCGTTCCGTTGAGATTTTTCTATTCCATCATCGAACCCCCCCCCCCCCCCCCCTTCGTCCCCCGGCCAACGCGGGTCGAAGCTTCATCTAATGAAGAAGTAGTGACTCGCCGAATCGCGCGTGCAGCACAGCCAGAATAAAATAGCGACGTCATCGCGGCGCCACGACGTTATCCCAAAGTGCTAAAGTGAGTTTTTTTTGGCGCGAGAAGAGTATGTGGAAGCGCCAGCTCAAAAAGAAAGGTACCGCACCGAGTTTCGACACCCCGTTTTTCTTCCTCGACACTGTTTCTTCTTCGTTTCATTTCTATTTTTCTATTTTTATTCTTCTGGTTATTTCACTTGAGAGTTTATTTATTCACTTATTTATTTATAATTTTTTTTTCACATTCTTTTGTCTTCCCGTAGTTCTGCCGTTCCGTTTGCCAATTGATTGAATTTTATTTTCCGTCGAAAGACCGTTTCTTTTTCTTTAGTTTGATCATATATATAAAAAAAAACGTAGGTGTGTGCTTATACGAAATATTTTGCCGAGAAGTAGAATTAATTGAGAGTGTGGTAATGTGTTATTTAGAGAGATATATACTTGCACGTATATATTTTTCGCTAGTTTGACGAAGTGTGAGTAAGAGAAAAAAAAAGAAAAAAAAATATAATCCAAGTTTATCTCACATGCTGCACTTGCAACTCGAAATCTATTCTACTCCTTTCCGTTTCTATCGTTTGAACGTTCACTTTACTTTCCGTCTTTTTCTTGAAACGTAGAGAGTGTTTTTTTTTTTTTGCCGTAGAAAAATCTGTTGAGTTGATGTGCACACGAGCAACAGAAAAAAAAATATATATAGAAAAGAAAAAGGAAAAAAAAATTGAAACGGAATCCTTGCATTCCAGGAACAACCGGAAACGAAAAGGATATTAAAGAAAAGTATGACTTTCACGATAAGTTAGACCAGCAGCTCGGTACGGAAAGTTGTAGGCTATGCGGTAAGAGCGTTGCTAACATAAAGAAACACATGAAATCACATTTTCCCGACAAGTATCAGTGTCACATATGCATGATATCGCTAACGAGATCGGACAATCTCAAGAGGCATATCAAACTGAAGCACGGTATACGGGCCGAAGGATCATTATTGTCATCGTTTACACGCTTGGAGGCTAAACACTTCCTAGCTAAATCCGAAGATTACCTCACCTAGCCGCTAAAACGGGCGGGAGTGTGAACACCGATGCGAGCACCTCTAACAACAGCGCGCGGACAGATAGACACACAGACACAAACGCTCAGAGATTCGCTAATTGCAGCACAAACACGAGACACCGCCCTGGCAACATACCCGTTCTACACAGACGGAACAAAACAACAACAAAAAGAAACATATATACGAACATAGAAGAAAAAAACACGAAAATCCAAAAAAAAAAAAAAAAAAATTACGAATAGTTTATTTTTCTAAAGTACCAAGGTATACTATACGTATAATATAAAAATGTGTAGAATTAAATATCGAAGGTTGTCCTAGGAGGCCGACCGGGCCTCGCCGTGAATCGGCATTATCTCCTAATCACTTAGATCTTCGCCACTGTCTATTTAATATATTATTTTTCGATTATACTTATCGCGATAAGTATCACGCGTGTGCTCGACTATAAAGGTTAATCTTAGGTAATATTAGACAAAAAAGTACTGATAATAATAATAATAATACGAGAGCAGTACTTACGATTAATCGACGTGACTCCTGACTCTTAAACAATTAAATAATTTAATAATTTATCGAATATAACTTATTATTATTAATATTTAATATTTATAGTGTGTATCCGAAGCGTGTCCCTCGGTATACTCGGTTGTGTCCCGAGCTCCCGGTATCCGAGAGATACCCGAACTCGATCGTCATAGCCGGAAGGTGGTGGTGCGTCGGCGGTGGAGTCGACCTGGACCGCGCAAAGCGACTCTCCTCTCCCTCTCGCGGTGCCGTCCAAGATTTTTCGTATCTACGCGAGCTCCAGTGAAATATCTCGACCGAGAAAATCGCGGCATGCGGAATCTCGCGTTTCACGTTCGAAAGGCGTTTAGAGGAAACGCCATAGACGGCCGCAAGCTCGGATGGGCAGAGCTCTCCCCGGTGGAAGAGACATATTCGTCGGGAGAACGCGAGACGAGGCGGAAACGCGGATGCCGCGCGGTACCCCGGAGTTTCAACAGCTACGCTTTTTGCACGGCGTATCATTTTCGAAAAGACGCTCGGCGTGTCACGGATATATCTCGTAAACTCGGCGCCGAGTCTGCACGGGGATTCGACGTACTTCTCGCGTTTCCAAAGAAGATCTCGGGCGTATAAAATGACCCTAGAATTCACGGGAGCTCGGTTTACTCCAAACCGTACAATATTTTATGGAAGTCAATTCTTTTTATTTATTTTTAATTTTTATATATTTTTTGACTGGCATGAAGGGGGGGGGGGGCAGACGGAACGAACAACTGGTCGTACACCAGGCCGGAAATCCTTCCGCGTCAAGCCCGCCAGTGGCTGCTGTTGACGCTCGTAATTAACGCCACTCGTTTATTATTCCTCCGTGGTCGCAATAAATATTTCCGGAGCCCTTCAACGCCGATCGCGACGAGGAGCTTTCGTCTCGTTTCTGGACTTATAACCGTGCACCGTGGACCCGCGAGAGGAGGCTTCCGGGCGACCGTGACTGCGCATCTTTATCGAGAGTTCCGCGCGTACTCCATCGACTCCTCTTCCCACGCTCACACACACACACACACACACACACACACACACACACACACACACACACACACACACACACACACACACACACACACGTGTATGCCACGGCTTTGCTCCCACTTAGAGACACCAACATTTTACTTTTCGTTCTTCAACCCTTTACCCCCGACTCCAGTTTTTTAAACTTTTCTTTTAACGCTCGGGCAACCAGTATTAAAGGCCGAAGACGCACGTACTTCGAGCTTCCATGTAAAGAAACACTTGAGGAAAAAAAAAGACGAAAAATCCTGGACAAAAAATAATGTGAAAGAGAGAAACCGTGGAAGACTGAGAAAAATAAAATGAAAAAAAAAAGAAAGGATTAAAGAGAGTCTGAGAGGCTCGAAATAGTCATGATAAACTAGTCCCAAGGCCGCATTTTATTGCACAGGCTATCGTTGAAAAAAAACGCAATCCAGGTTTTCGTGTTTTTACTTTTTATTTATTTATTATTATTGATTTTTCTTTCTCTCACGTACAAAGAACTCAATAATCGTAAAAATAGGTGAATAACGATTGATAATCGAATAACGACGATGACGATGATTAATTTTTAAATAATTGTAATAACGTAATTTTATATATACGTATATATATATATATTTTTAGATATATGCGCATGAGAAACCTATACTGCGTTCCGAGTTAATTTTGCGCGTCACACAGTGCGACATGCCTGTCGATCATCCGATAGAGCGCTCCCTCCTATTTCCGAACCCTTTCATAAATACCCCCCCACCCCATCCCTCGCACCGAGCACAGAATCACTGCGATCGACCCTCTCGGCGTACCCATCACCCCGATTCGCCCACTCCTCGATTCTATGGCACTGGCTATATATCTCTGTCGACACTCCGTTTCCCTAGATACGCCGCAACCCCTCATCCGTCGAGCGCGCCACACCTTTTTTTTTCTTTTTTTCTTTCTCTTCGAATTTTTTTTTTCTTTTTTTTTTCATTGCACATTTTTTTTGTTTGTTTCTCTATTTGCAGATTCGTCATATTTAATACCTCCGAGCATTGAATGCTTGCCGGTAACCGAGCTAGACCGTGTACACTTCTCAGACTATTTCGTAAAGCTGCCCAACAGTTATACGAGCAAATGCAAAATATGCGGACGGATAGTCTCGAACATAAAGAATCATTACCTGACTCACAATCCGGGGAATTACGTGTGTCCGATGTGCGGCTGCCGTAGGACGAGACTGGACAATCTGAAGGTTCACATTAAACAGAAACATCCCGACATACAGATATTAAACAAGAGCGTTACCGGCAACACGATACTCGGCTGAGAAGTTCCCATTTCCTGGCTGCGGGACGATAGGCGAAAGCTTTTACACTTCCACCGTGGCGACAGCTTTACCTCGCTGTCTTGTCGCCTGTCGCGGTGTCCTTTTCAACAGACACACAGCTACACAGCCACACACACACACACACAGACACGTCCAGCCGTCACCACCTCGTTCTCGGGGCTCTTTCGCTCATAATTTCGTCGTCTCACCGGCGGGGCTTTTCTTTATTCGCATCCCCGGCCTCGGGGGTGTCGCTTGCACCGCGCGGCGGTCCCTTCCGCTTCGCGGCTCTTCTTTGCAAAAAGCGTGTCGAGGAAGGATAAAAAAAATTGAAAATAAAAATGGCAAATTTGACCGTCCAACTCCAGCCAAGCGACCAGCCACTCTCCACTTGTTTCCACTTTTATTTTTAACGTGCAAGCTCGACTTTCCCGCGCGTACGACGCGTGACCCTCTTGCATCATGCATATCCTCGCCGATCCTATCTCTTTGCTGTATCCCCTTTCTCATCCAACCAGACGCTACCCCCCCCCCCTTCTTACACACATACACGGCACTAAGGCAACCTCTACCTCTGACGCGTATCATTTGTTTTATTACCACTATTATTATTATTATTATTATTATTATTATTATTATTATTATTACTACTATTACTATTATTATTATTATTACTATTATTATTAACTATTATTATTATTATGTGGAGTAAATGACAAATGTATAATGGGTTAAAATATGGAAATCTCTGGAAGTGCAGTTGCCTTAGAGCCGAACATGATTACGCGTGAATTGATTTTTTTTTCACCCTAGTATTTCAAAGACAAGAATTCCATATTTATACCTTGATGAAAAAAAAAGTTCATTTTTTGTATGATTTTCTCTGCCACACTTCGTACACTATCGTCGACCTAGCGTGCCAAATCTTGTGTTATAGAAACGACTCTTGTGTATCATTAATTTATATGTCGCTATTAATTGATAATTGCTAGTTGATACGTAGTATTATCGCTAATATTAATCAACTTTTTTTTCTTGTTTTCCTCTTCGACTAATCTAATTCTCGTGCGCTTCGAGAGTCTCGAGAACGAGCTTACGCTAGTTACCGTCGTTGACTCGAGTATAAAAAAAAAGGAAATGGAAAAAATGAAAATGAGAAGAAATTGAAATCCTGCGTAGCAACGAGCCACATCCGTCGTTGCGTCGCAGGATTTTCGTGTCCGGGTTTCACCGAAATCCGCGAAAGCTCGTTCTCGAATGGTACGCGAAACGGGAGCACAAAGTACAAAAATAAAAAATAAAAAACTTGCTCGTTTGACAAATTGTCACAAAGTCCTCGACGAGTTCGGGCAAACTGTGCTTCTGCCGCTCAATTCCAATGCTCTCAGAGAGACGCGTTAACACGCGGAGAGAGCAACGTGAATTACAAAAGTTTATGGTCACACGTGGCGTACACGCCGGAGGGTCCGCGCTGGAGCCTTTTGTGAAGCAAAGCTCCTCGCTTTTTCGTTCTACCGGAAATCTGTGCCTTCGGCTGTCGTGCCTTTCACATAATAGCCTGAAAGTACCAAGAACCACCTGCAAAAAAAAAGAAAAAAAAAAAAAAAAAAAAAAAAAAAAAAAAAAAAAAAAAAAAAAAAAAAAAAAAAAAAAAAAAAAAAAAAAAAAAAAAAAAAAAAAACTATAAAGTCAGGAAAATTGAAGGAATAAAAGTAAAAGAGCGGCACTAATCGCGGTTCGATTCCTTTGAAGACAGACACACGTGCAACATCCCCGAGACACGTTGCTGAAACTTATCGAATATTCCGAACAGCGCGGGTGGTCGGGACGGGAAGAAGAGCGAAAGAAAGGCCGCTTTCTTTATTTCTATATATCCTTTGGCCTCCTCGTCACGAAGAGATAAGCTCCTTAACGTCATCTAATCTTACCCCGTTATTACAGTTGCCTACAGCTCCGCGCTTCTCCGATAAGAGGATCATGGATTCGTGACAAAATCCCGCAAAGAGTTTTCTCCGGTCGCTGTATAAACGCTTTGCTTTTGCTGTCTGTGCGCCGCAGTCGCCTTTTCCACCGACTCTCTCTCTCTCTCTCTCTCTCTCTCTCTTACTTCGTTGTTCGGTAATTTTCCGTTCCGTGCTTCCATTACGAGTCTCGACTCCGATACCTCTCTCGGGCGGGTCTCTCCCGCTGAATCTTTCGAGTACTCTCGCTACACTCTCCTTCAGACACGAGTATCGAGTTCACGATGTTTTGCACCTTCTTCCCCCGCGGTTTGCCCCCGCCCACGAGGAGATCCTCGCTTCGTTGCGGATAGTTTCTCGGGCGAAGATGCTCCCGCGGCAATCGCCGCGGGACCGCCGGTTTGCTCGGTGAACAGGAATAAGTAGCTTCCGCGAACTCCTGCCTCTCCACTCCACCGAAGGCCCGCCGGGCGTAAGACTCCTCGAGTGTGACCAAACTAAAGGCAACCGACGAACGAACACCTTCGACTACACCGTATCTACCCTCCCAACGACTACCTATTTAGCCTGTGCGCATTATTATTATTATTATTATTATTATTATAAATAATATTACTGTAGGCTATAATATTATTTTTTAAAAATAAAATGCGTTCATATAACGAGAGATCATCGTAGCTTATAGCCTAAGGCTGAGTGCAGCGGGACTCAGAGTGCGAGTGTGTATGTCTGAATTCATTTCATTTCATTTTTTTTTTTTTTTTGTGTAATAATATGTATCGAGCTAGTTTAAAGAGGATTGCGAAAATATATATTATATATGGAGTTAAAAAAAAAATAAATCGACTGTCGAATTTTCGGTTGGGGATTCGGAGAGTTGTCGTGCGTTTCCACTGTTTGCACGGGGAATTGGGGGCGATGCGGGGGGCACTGACAAATTAAACGACGTTTTCACTCCACCCTTCGACCGCAACACGAAAAAGCGCGGTGCGATTATCGTTGAGACCCTCGGTGATCGTGTACCCGTGAAACCACTGAATTGCCGCCGTTCGCCGGGTCGGGGTCGAAATTTCGAGTGGGCCGATGCCGAACGGACGATACTTCGAAATTTCATTGTTGCGAATATTCGGGATAACGAAAAAATTAGTTATTCAATTTTTTTTATCTTTTTTTTTATTGACGACCAATCGTTGAATAACTTTTCACCGAAATTTCGTTTCATCGAACCGATGTTTTATTGGAGTACTCGTTTGAATTCCAATCCGGTGCTTCGTTTTCGAGTATCGTCGATCGAAAGATTTCACCTCCGGCACATTGGAGTATTCATTAGAGAATTATATAGAAATTGGAAATGGAGTGAGCAGCTGACATTTGTAATAACCGGTATAACTAAAAGAAATATCTCGAGAATACAAATTTCAAATGACTAAGACTTAGGTACGCAATAAATCGAGGCGCCACACCTGCGATTGTCGAAATAGCGAACAGAAAAATGTTGCCAAGCGTCTTTTTCCTTAGTTTTCGTCGACTTTTTGGTATTTTGCTACTTTTATCGATCGCCTTTTTTTTATCCCGTGTTTCGATGAATTCAAAATTGCAAACTCTCTTGGCATTCACAATTGAAGAATTCGAAGATTAAAATTTTTCGTCAATTATATATTTCACTCCTCACAACTTTGTCCAAACTAATATTCGTTTTCGATCTAAATTTAACGCAATATCTTTCTCTTGGCAATTTTCGTTTACTACCTTGAAGGCTCTTGACGGATTAGCCGCATTCGAAAGTTCCTCAATTTTAAAATTGATGTATTCAAGCCCATAAAAATTTTGAACGTCGTAAATTTAGAAAATTTCGACCGTACATGTTCTCCGCCTTATCCGAGCTGCGCCCTCGACAAATTGCCTCCCATAAACGAGGTTCTACTGTACTCTCGTATTTGTTTCCGGTCATCCTACGTCTTTTGCATCAGTAGCATCCTCCCGTACACGATAGCTTTTTTTTTTTTTTTTTTTTTTATATCTCCCGGTGAGTTTCCACGTAGGCATTGTACGCACTGTGACGGGTTTCGCAGTGATCGATGGCAATGAATGCGTGTACGCCTCGCAGGCTAAAACGCCCGGGAGGAGGAGGGTTAGAGAACGTTCGTTTGCAAAAGGGGACGGAAAAGAAGGGTCGCGTCTCCCTTCGTCATACTCGGTTCGGTTGTCCCTCCGCGTGAACAAAAACCAGCGGGCACCCTCTCTATTCTCGTTCGCCCTCTCTCGCCAGCCCTTTCTCGCCGCTCTCTTTCGGTCTCTCTCTATCTCTATGTTACAGTGTTGGCCACTGGTGTCTCACTGAAGAGAGAGGAGGATTTTGTCCCAGAAGGTCAGGCGGCTGCTTCCGCTGCCGCTACCGCTGCCGCTGCCGCTGCTGCAGCGACCGAGCTCCAGCTGTCCTGCTGGATGCCAGCTCCGCGTCCGATGCCCATTCTCGCACCCCAAGACTCAAGAGACCCAAGGGGGGTGGCCGCGACTCGCGGTCACGGTCCTAGCGGTGACGCCGCCAGCGACGAGCACGATGATCGAGGAGGGAGCACGTCCGACCCTCCGTCGTCGTCGTCGTCGTCCTCCTCCTCACATCATCACTACGACATGTTCGTCCCGGTTCCCGACGACGGTTACCGTCGTGCCCAGCTATACAGCTGTCTCCATTGTGGCAAATGGGTCAGTAACCGATGGCACCACATAAGATCCCATCGTTCACAGAATTGTCATTGCCCCTACTGCAACAACGTTTTCACTCGTAGCGACAATCTCAAGGCCCACATTAGAAGCAAACATTCGGACATGGTTCGTTTTTGATAATCCTCCTCGTCACTCACGGTCCATTTTGTACCGTCGTTCCTCGATCGGTATCCTCGATGCGGACCCCCGCTTATCCGCGGTTCCTTCCGTCGATACCGAGGGATCGGTTTCCAGTGGCTTCTTCAGCGGTCACGGGATTCTTGCGTCCACTCTGGCAACTCGACTGACGAAATATCGCCGGCGATAGGTGGTCTTTTTTTGTAGTTCTTTCACTCAAATACATCGCTTTGATGTCTTCTGTTTGAAATGGACGAGTTCTCGCATCAGTGGAGATTTCGGGGAACGGAATTGTAAATAAAAAAGGTTTTTTTTATTACTTGTATTTTTTTATGGCCAAAATATAAATTCGATTGAGTTTTTTTACGAAATGGTAATGTAGAACTCGTTGATATTCGATATTAGAAAGAGCCAATGTACCTCAAAGAAATGTGTGAAAAAAATTAATTGCCAGAACTTCGATGCGCAATGAATACAATGTTACGGCGAATGTCGAAATCGTTAATGACAAAAGGGCGAAAAATCTCTGAAAAATGTCGCGAACTTTTTTTTCATTTCGTATTTCGGTTTTATTGTCGTTCGCCTTTTTATCGTCCCTTTTGATGAATTCGAAATTGTAGACTTTGCTGGTACATGAAATTGTAAAATTCCGAGAGTCGTAGATCGGAGCGGTTCAATTTTTGTCTATTCCCTCGTTGCAGGAAAGAAACTCGTTGCCGTTTTTTTCCAATCCAATGTGTGTCTTCGATTATATATTAACCGTGACAACTTTGTCACGATGTATCGAACGAAAGATACATCCGTTCGATACTTTTAAAATTCTCATGAAACTCGCTTTTCTACTTTACAACGTTCTTTTTTTGAAGAACGGAATTCACGCCGATCTCAAATTCGTGTCGTGCCTAATTTTGACACCTCCCACTTATCAGTCCCATCGTTTCTGGTAAAAGCGGTGAATACGGCTCGGTCCATGTATCATTGATTTATGTGTCAATCAGGGTGGGTCATATTCACAATTTTTCGGTTGCAACTTTCAAAATTCTCATGAAATTCTCGCCTTTGTAGTTTGGATCGTTCCTTTCTTGCAAAACAAGTTTCACGGCGATCACAAATTTCGGTCGTTCCTAAGGTTGTTTAAACCTAAAAATGTTTAAACTATTTCTCGTCATTGTACAATCGTTATAGGGTAAAAGGGATGAATACGGCTCGGTCCATGTGTCATTGATTTATGTGTTAATCAGGGTGGGCCATATTCACAATTTTCACTGTACATTTTTTTTGCTCCAAAAAGCACTGGCGATAGCTTCGATTTTCGGAGATAATCCATATTCGATCCGTAGTCGGAGATAATCCATAGTCCGTTCACTCGTCGTATCGGCAAAAGGGTTGATAGAGGTATCGTCGGAATTCCCTGAAAACTGCAGCGTATCTAGACACCGTATTTCGTGCAACTAATCGGTCAGCTAACGATGGCGCCACATGCGATGTCCATCGATCCTGAAATTGTCGTTGCTTATACCGCAATAATGTTTTCACGCATAGCGACAACGCCAGGCAAACATTCAGTCTTTGCTTTCTTTTTTGTTCTGTATATCATGCCTTCAGTTTCCAAAGGACGGCACTAATTATTTCTCATATATTGCAATACCAGCGAACGCTGAAAATAGAACATTGGAACGATAGCATCGAAACCCACCTCTGGAATATCGAAATTCGTTTTAAATTAATTAAATTCATTCAATTCAAAAAGACATTTTCGGCAATTTGTAAAAGATTTTGTGGAGATTCAGGAAAAACAGTTTTCGTCAAGTTGATCCAATAAAATCTGACGAACCTCAACAATATCTCATCAGCTTTCACAAACACTTCAGTTAATTGACCATTTCTTTTTCACCGCTACTAATTCCAAATTACCATTCTGATCGGATTTCGATACCGTTGTACAAATTCTACGATTACCGTTAGAAACTTGTTCTTTTAACAAACGACTTGCGAAACAGAAATTATTTTGCGACAAGTTCATTTTTGTTCTTTTTCTTCACTAAAAATCATTGTCGTTTTTAATGTGCCTTCAATAAAAGTTTCTAAAATCTCATAATTCCCGTTCACTCAGCATCCGCTACATATTGTCGCCATCACTCGGAAAAATAATTCTTCTGCATTGCTTCGATATGCGAAACAAATGTTCCTCCCTTCGTTTCTTATTTCACCCGTTGTCTACGAGCAACCCTCAGGGCTGTACATTGTTTTTGTTTCCTTCGTATCTTGCTCTATCCCCTCCCCCCCCCCTCTCTTTATCTCGCATTCAGAAGAGTCGCCTCTTTGTTCCCATGGTAGAGCTCAATGTCGCATCGGGACAGTGTGTTAAACGTAGCATGGATGGATACAACAACGAAGAGAAGAGAGGAGATACATTTGGCCCGTCGAGCAGATGTCTGCAGGGACGATGAGAGATAGGGAGAGGGAGAGGGCGAACCGCGCGACGACGTCGCACCGCGCATTTAAAGACTCGCCCTAAACTAGGCCACGTCCGGGGAAAACCCTCTGTTGCCTCCAGCGGCATCGTCGTGTACCTCTCGACTCTTGAACATCATGCACTTCGACACACACACAAATACATATATGTATGAATATATAGGGGCGACCGGGGCAAAATGAGGAAGCTAAGAAGTAAAACCTGCTACAACGATACCGATACCATAGATTCATTACTTGTCATACAAAAATTGTCTTGTCACCCGTTTTAGAAGGATGTTTAAAAAAAAACCATCTGGCGCAAAATGGGGTATCCTTCGATTTGACCCGCGGCAACTTTTGTCAGCTAGATACAAAAAAAAAGTCCTGATAACAAGAGTCATGACAGCGTGACAGTCCTGACAGCGATAATTTTGGGGTACCCCATTTTGCCCCATATCGATATCGCGTTCGTCATCCCAGTTTTGCCCCGCTGCCCCATTTTGCCCTGGTCTCCCCTATATATATATACACACTAGGGTTTCTGATGGCTCGGGCGCTTCACGCGCTCGCATGAAAAGTCTCCCAAAGACTTAAAATAATCAAAGCCTACATAGGAACCGAAGGGAACTTGGAATAATGACCCCCCCCCCCCCCCCCCCCTTAAGGGGACTTAGAATATTTCAGACTCGGCGCGAGGAATCACATCATTTCGCCAAAACTATAATCGGGCGAATCGTCATATGGCCGAAAATCAATCATTGATCCGAATGCACTTCATTCGAATAGTCAAACTTACAAAATTTTATGTTTCTGAATCGTGAAATTTCCGAAAATTTATTATTCCGAATCTTCGTTTCGGCGAACGTTGCTCTTCGGAAATAGTAATTAGCCGAACGTTATACCTCCAAGTCGTCATTTGGCCGAACGTAATTTTTCCGATTACTAATTTCACCAAACTTCATTTCCCCCGAATCGTTACATTTCCTAACGTCATTCGTCCAAATAGTATTTATCCAAAAAGTCATTAATCGTACTGAATCTATGTGATTCATATTAAGTGGACTAGACTAGACTAATATTATTTGGTTTCGTGATTCGGTTGATTGGCGGTTCGGACGAATGACGATACGGACGAATAACGATTCGTCAACTTGACGTTCGGAAGTTTATCGGTTCGGGAAAATGACGTTCGGCGAAATTATTATCAGGAATAATAAAGTTTGGAAAGTTTGACTATTCGGATGAAGTACGCTGGGACCCATGATTTTCGGCCATACATACGACGAATCGGCCCATTGTACTTTCGGCGAAATGATTTGTCTCCTTGGCGAGAGGAAGGCCAGTGGAGGGGAATCAGCTTTGCCGAACGGGGAGAGGCTCGCTTTTTATGAAAGTGACCCTTTTTCCCGTATGAGTGCGAAAGAGACAGCGCTAAAATTTTGAATGCATTTTTCTGCGAAACGATTCTATACAATGAAAAACGAATCGTTACTCTTATGGAGAATTCGCAACGATTCGTCGTATTTACGTTCTAACAGCTAAGAAAATGCTACAACGTACGTAATAAAACCTATGTATAGTTCGTATGATAGTCGCTTTAACGTTTGGCATTTTCCGAAGAAGATTGACAGCACTGTTATTTAATTATTAATAAATGAAACACTCTTGGTCGTCTTCGTTTGGGAACTGACAAGCAGCTGTCTCTCTCGCACACCGCGCGCCCCCTAGTCACCCCGCCGCCTCACCCCAAAGGCCCAGACCCCACAACAACCTTAAGGGAAGTCCAAACTCCTCTCTCTCTCTCTCTCAAACACACAGAATCCCCATAGCGCTGTCCCTCTTACACCCAAGCAACCATCGACTGGGTTTAGCCGCCTCTTAACATAAGGAAAAAAGCCAGCTCCGTTGTACGTGAAGCTTCTCATCGTATCGTGCCGACCTCTCCCTCCCCCCCCCCCCGTTCTTGACACGGGTGGCGACAGCGACGAAATTTTGTGTGTGTGTGTGTGTGTGTGTGTGTGTGTGTGTGTGTGTGTGTGTGTGTGTGTGTGT
>JAPYZC010004926.1:0-15353 GCA_030522665.1 Ichneumoninae sp. A BG-2022a | reverse complement strand
TTTCTGAATACGTATGAATTTTTTCAGATTTTTAAGTAATCGTTGATTTTTTTTTATAGAACAAAAATCAACGATTACTTAAAAGTCTGAAAAAATTCATACGAATTCAGAAAAATAAACGAATCATTTTCATAAAAAAAAAATTGTTGCTGGGTAATTTGTTAACCAAGTAATTTTTTGATGAATTTGTTAATAACATTTTGCGTTAATATATATATAATTATTATTATGCAAAATTAATCTTCTCACTACCTTTAGTATACATGATTTTTTTCAGATTTTTGCACCATCAAGAAGTACTTGCAGTTTCTCTTATTGTTGTCGAACTTATGCGAAGTCAGCGTGCAGCGAGACTCCCTCCTTAAGGTAAAAACGCATTTTTCATAAAATTACTTTTCACAGCAATGTAAAAACTCACTTTTCATAAACTTCCTTTTCACAGCAATGTAAAAAAATCACTTTTCATAAAATTACTTTTCACAGCAATGTAAAAACTCCCTTTTCATAAACTTACTTTTCACATCAATGTAAAAACTCCCTCTTCATAAAATTACTTTTCACAGCAATGTAAAAACTCCCTCTTCATAAACTTACTTTTCATAGCAATGTTGCGGAAAGCAGTCCTGCGGCACTCTTGGTGGCTTATTTCTACCAAAACCAGGAAACGACCCCATCCCATCGAGGTACTTTCCCTTGCTGTCCCTTCTGCCACCGACGGTCAATTCGTCGACGTAGCTGACGAGTGCGTGCCACGGTCTCTTCTCGGCGCGCTCGTCGCGTTTGACGGGTTCCTTCTCCGGCAGCATGGCGACTTCCTCTTCGGGTTTCTTCGGTTCCTTGAGCACCTCCATCTCCATATTCTCCTCCGGATTGGTGTCGTTGCTGTAACACCTCTCCTCGAGTTTCTTCCCGTCCCTCGGTTTGATGGTTTCCTGGCTGCTCTGGCTGTAAGTCGTCACGGTCGCTTGACGATAAATCGGCTCGTACGTGAACACCGGTTGATTCAAGCTCTCTTGATACGATCTATTGTAAATATTGTCTTTGGGAAGGCTTAGCACGGTCTCCTGAATGGCGTACTTCTCCTTGTCCGACTTGTCCATCACTTCGCGAACGATCTGCTCGAGCCTGATGTTCTTCTCGTTCTCCGAGTTCTCCTTCCGGTACTTCTTCTTCCTGACGATCGAGCGTATGCGATCGAACGACCTCGCGAGCTTCGACTCCTCGCCGACCTCCTCCTTCTTCTGTTTGAGCTCCTCCGAATTAAAACTGTTGAGCAACAAGGCCAAGAAGAGATTGAGTACCATGAAATTGCCCATCACCAGGGCCGGTAGAAATATAGCAAAACACGTTTCCGGTCCCTCGTCCTTCTCCGCCCTCATGCAGTCCCAGAGCGGCTCGATCCACTCGCCGCACAGTATACGAAAGATCATCATGAACGAGTGAAAAAAATCGTTGAAGTTCCAACGCGGCACTGGATCCGGAAAAAATTTGTCCGGCGTGTAATCCTTGCTGAAGAGCTGCATGCCTATCACGGCGAATATGTATATTACAATAACCAGCACGAATGTCAGATTACCGAGGGCACCGATCGTCGATATTATTATGCTGAGGAGGACCTTCATGGTCGTCCACGATTGCGCCAGTTTCAGCACCCTCAGCAATCTCAGTCCCCTTATCACCGAGAGACCGTCGACGAGCTCGAAGGTCAAGTCTATCAACGACGCCGACACTATTATCAGGTCGAAGTTGTTCCAACCGTTGTTGAAGAAGTCCTTGCTGAGGGCCAGCAACTTCAGGAAGCACTCGAACGTGAATATACTTGTGAACACTTTGTTGCCGATGTTCAGCGCTTGGCGCACCGACTCGCTCATTCCGTGATGCTCGAGCGCCAGGAAACCCGTGTTCAACACTATGCACAGAGTTATCGTCAGCTCGAATAGCGGATCCCGAACGACTTTGTACAAACAATTTTGAAAGCGCAACCAGCCCTCGTAGTCCACGCAACACTGGATGCATTTGTCGCAGTTTCTGTCCGGAAGATCGTCTGAAACAGCAAGGACGTAACGACGAATCAATTGACGATAGACGGATAGCTTCGATCGAGAGTCGACGGTTTTTTGTATGGTGAGAGAGTGGAAAGGGAGTTCTTGACGAGTGTGAAAATTGCGACATTCACACGAGTCAGGACTTTCATTTCTAGACCCATGCACATTCACATAATTTTTCCTAATAAATCCACGAAATCACGTTCTTCGTTTTCGTGAAGTTTTTGCAGAAAGACACTTTCTCGCATTAGTGCGAGAAAAAAAATACCATGTTGCGTTTGTAGGCATGCGTAGTATTTTTCTCGCACCCGATGCAAAAAAGTGCCATTTTTGTATTTGTAACTCATGCATGAAAAGCGCTTTTTGTCGTGCCGGCCGAGAGTGGCGAAAGTGCCACTTTACAGCCACGTATACTATAAATACCCGGCACATGCACAAGCTTACTTTTCCGCACGCTTAAGGGTCCGTAAAGTACGACGCATGCGCACGTCGGTTCTATCTTACTTTCTCGCACGCTTAAGCGTGCGTAAAGAACGGCACATGCGCTCATCGGTTCGATCTTACTTTCTCGCACGCTTAAGCGTGCGTAAAGTACGGCACATGCGCACGTCGGTTCGATCTTACTTTGTCGCACGCTGAAGCGTGCGTAAAGTACGGCACATGCGCCCATCGGTTCGATCTTACTTTCCCGCACGCTTAAGCGTGCGAAAAGTACAGCAATGCGAACATCGGTCCGATCATACTTTCCCGCACGCTTGAGCGTGCGTAAAGTGCCGCAATGCGCTCATCGGTTCGATCAAACTTTCCCGCACGCTTAAGGGTCCGTAAAGTACGACGCATGCGTACGTCGGTCCGATCTTACTTTCCCGCACACTTAAGCGTGCGTAAAGTACGGCACATGCGCCCATCGGTTCGATCTTACTTTCCGCACGCATGCGTACGTCGGTCCGATCTTAGTTTTCAGCACACTTAAGCGTGCGCAAAGTACGGCGTATGCGCACGTCGGTCCGATCTTACTTTTCCGCACGCTTAAGCGTGCGTAAAGTACAACGCATGCGTACGTCGGTCCGATCTTACTTTTCAGCACGCTTTAGCGTGCGTAAAGTACCGCGCATGCGCCCATCGGTCCGATCTTACTTCTCTGCACATTCAAGCGTGCGTAAAGTACGACGCATGCGCAATACGCCTTGCTCTACAGCGCCACAACCAGCAGACACGGAGAAGCACGGAGTTTCTCCTGCGTTCGTTACAAAAAAGTATTATGCGATACTAGTGCGATCTAGAGAACAGCATACGCGGACTGGAAAGTGAGTCGCACTCGCTCCACAGCGTGCGTATAAAGTTCGCTTTATCGCACTTGCATCGCAAATTACCATTCTGCGCTCACTTCACAAGAACGGAAAGCGGGATTTTCCGTGCATGCGTTAGGGAAACGTATTGTTATCGCTTACCTAAAACGACGATGTGTGATAAGTACTCGGGTGGCAGTGCGTATATCTGCTTCTTGGTCTTAACCCCGTTGCACTTGAGCACCCTTATTTCACGATTGCTCGTTCTAACGGAAACGGTCACCGGTGCCGGCGATTTTTCGGATCTCGGCTCCGATTTGGTGTGCTCGGTGAAGGTTCGTTCCTGTCTTTCCGCCCTGCTCTCCCGGTGTTCTCGACGATCTTGCTCCTCCGCGGAGGTGACGTCGTCGCCGTCGTGATCGTCGACGACGCCCGAATCGTCGAGCGACGATTGCTGGTTGCTGTTATTGCTGGCCTGTCTGGAGTGCAACATTCCACGATGCGGGGCCAGCCTGTGGACAGTGTTGATGTCCGGCGGCCTCGCGGCCACCACCTGAAGAGGAAGATGCGATGGTCGGACGTTCGAGTGACGTGGACTTGGACTTGGACTCGGTGTCACTGACCTGCACATTGAAACAAAATTTTTTTATGTTTCAAATAGTTCAAATTACGAGTTTCGAATTCTAGTCGAATGGTGCAAATTACGAGTTTCGAATTCAAGTCGAATGATTTAAATTACGAGTTTCGAATTCAAGTCGAATGGTTCAAATTCAAGTCGAATAGTTCAAATTACGAGTTTCGAATTCAAGTCGAATGGTTCAAATTACGAGTTTCGAATTCAAATCGAATAGTTCAAATTCAAGTCGAATAGTTCAAAATCAAGTCAAATAGTTCAAAATCAAGTCAAATAGTTCAAAATCAAGTCAAATAGTTCAAAATCAAGTCAAATAGTTCAAATTCAAGTCGAATAGTTCAAAATCAAGTCAAATAATTCAAGTTTCAAATTTTTCATTGACTTCGTTAATAAAAAATATTTGTGTGAAAAATGTATTTAATCTATAATTGCGAATTCACTTAGATA
Source organism: Ichneumoninae sp. A BG-2022a (assembly GCA_030522665.1). Taxonomy (NCBI): domain Eukaryota; kingdom Metazoa; phylum Arthropoda; class Insecta; order Hymenoptera; family Ichneumonidae; species Ichneumoninae sp. A BG-2022a. The sequence goes on along the minus strand of JAPYZC010004926.1, from coordinate 10,938 downwards.
AATTGTATTGAACGATTAAAACAGACGAAAAAGAAGAAAGCAAAAAATGAACAAGTAACAAATGAAGCGGGCAAAGTAGAGACCTGCTCCGCGCGCCTCCGTTCTTCTCCTGTCCAGCCGCGCTCCTCCCGCGTTTTCTTCTTCTGGTTTTCTTCCTCGTGTAGCTGCTCAGAAGCACGCCCTTCCGAGCGTCAATCTTCTTCTGTTTCTCCTTCGTGAGGGTCTTGATGTTGATCTTCGTCGGGTCGAAACTAAACGTCGAGTCCTCACGATGGTCGGTCAAGTCTTTCTTCCGCTCCTGTTGAACAAGCGATTCGACCCGAAATCAGTTACCATTTTTATTTAATTTAATCACAAGGATACATAGGTATGTGTGATGCATTGAGAAGAGGAAGGAGGGTATAGAGAATAAGTACATACAAAAAAATATGAAAAAAGATCGGTGGAAAGCATTTGGCGATAATATAATGCCGAAGCGATTTATAAGCTATCATGATACGGCAACGATACGAATGTCACACACATTCAGTCGATTCAAATCGACAATTTCAAGCCGAAAAGCTCATTTTAGCCGTCGATTTTATTGGCAAGCGAAGGATAAGAGATCGGATCGCAACAAGAGCTATTGGCATGGCATACTTCGTGTAAGCATTGCGGGTCAATGCCGGGAGGCGCAGTCACGTATCGGTACCACGGCTACGCTGACCCATAGCCCTAAGCGGCAGTATTTTAGGGACCCGAGCCCGTGCCAAGTTCTAAGAGCCGTCCTATACAGGCCCGCTCCTTCGGATATCGACAAGGGGGCTTGGTGGACGAAGGTGATTTAAGTGAAGCGATTTTTGGCTCACTTTTGAACCGTCAAAGTATATTGTATTTTTAAAAATAAACTATATTTGGATAATATTTGAAAAAATAAAAAATGTTGCGATTAATGGATGTTGGACAAAAAAAAAACACATATGTAAAATCTATTATTTAGACTGTTAATGCTGCATACTTTAAATAACAATACGAATGACGATTATTACGAGTGTTCCGAGTGCCATTATAATTGTTTTGGCCAATTTGTGTACTCAGTGAAAAATTATGTTGTAAAATCGGGATACGACGTTTCGTAAAAATGATTTTGTTGAATAAGCGAATATAGAAACCTATCGTTTTATTTCGCATGGCATTGACAACTTTAGTTTGATTGCGAAACTGGGGCAGGACGATGCGATCGGAAAATTAACGAATAAAAAATTGTGGGCGTTTGTGGACAATAAGTTGTAAAATGGACAAACTTTTTTTAGTGTGTATATCGACCTGTAAAAGGCTCAACCCGATAAACAAACAAATAACTAAATCAATCAATCAATCAATCAATCAATAAAAGATCCGAACCGATTTTACTCAAACACGCATATTCTCTCGCCCGCGACGTGTGTTCGGTATTTCTCTCACTCGGCGCTCATCGCCGATAAGAGGATTCAGTGGATGAAGCTGATTTAAATTAAGAGATCTTTGTTCCACTTAGAATAGGCAAAATGTATTGTACCACGACAAAAAAATTATTTTCCGATAATATTTAAAATAATATAAATTTTCGAGTATAATGGATATTCGAAAAAAATCGACAAAAGGTCCGAACCGATTTTTACGCACACACTCGTTTATTACTCATCACTCGTCTTACACGCGATTAAAAATATTCAACCTGTGTTTGGTCTTTCTCTCACTCCACGCTCTTCAGGCGCCGATCGTGCGAAAAATCTCGAAACCTTTCGGCATAATCGGCATCGATTCTGCGATAGGGATGAACGATCCGACGAACGAAAATAAAAATTTAATCGTCACTTGGAAAAATATGAATTTTAAATACAATTTTCAAGTGAAAAAATATTAAATAATTTTTTTTTTTTTGCCGTTCGTGCGAAAAATCTCGAAACCTTTCGGCATAATCGGCATCGATTCTGCGATAGGGATGAACGATCCGCCGAACGAGAATAAAATTTTAATCGTCACTTGGAGAAATATGGATTTTAAATAAGATCTTCGAGTGAAAAATATTTAAATAAAAATTTTTTCGCCGATCGTGCGAAAAATCTCGAAATCTTTCGGCATAATCGGCATCGATTCTGCGATACGGATGAACGATCCGCCGAATGAAAAAAAAATTTAATGGTCACTTGGCAAAATATGAATTTTAAATACAACCTTCGAGGGAAAAATATTTAAATAAAAATGTTCATTCATCGTTGCCCATCCCCGTTCTCCAGGAACGAGAGACCACTTCGCTGTGACTCAAGAGAGGATTTGATCGATAATTCCGGGGGATGGAGAACTCGCGTAAGCGGTCATCGTCAGCAGCGCGGAGCAATGCAGGCGTGTAATGGCAAAATAGCTTAATATAGAAGGTGGTTGTTAGCTCCACTAAATAGCTCGTGCCATGTACAATAAAAATACGGTTCGGTGTACAATAAATGTAGTTCGAATTTCACGTGAAATTTCCTCCACACATCAGAGGTACTCACGATTTTTCATTCGACCCCCTCAAATTGTGTAACTTAGATGCATAACTATCTTGAACACAAAACTTCGTTTTTTTTAATTTTTTTTTTTTTTAATCCATTAGTTAGACTGCTCCCTCTCCCCTTCTTCTCCGCAGTCCGATGAAAGTTTTACAAGAGTTTAAAGAGAACAAGAGCGGAAAGAAGAGAAAAGGAAAGAAATACAAGAGAAGTACGTTTGGTGTCGGTGTTTTATATGGTACAAATTGAATTTTAATACTCACCTCGTTCGTGATCTCAGCCTCCTCCTCGTAGCTGAGGGCAACGACGGCGAGCATTAGATTGATGAGGTAAAATGACCCGAAGAACACGACCACCGTGAAGAACGAGACGCTGATAGGTCCGCACGCCGACAGCACCTTCGTATTCGAAAAAATTAAAAAAGATCAATCGAGCAATCATTGTGTCTCAGTTATCATACAGGGACGCAAATTGGAACAGTGGGGTAAAACGCGACACTAAGCAAATTTCCAATGATCTTTCGATGTCCCATTTTGCCCTATCGATCCGTCCGGATTTTTCTGGTCCGTTTTGCCCCACTGTCCCATCCAAAAATAATGGGAAAATTGCGCTTTGCCTCACTGTTCCGTTTCGCCCCGGTCTTCCTTATATATATCGATCATGATATAGACGCAGATACATAATATTCCGATCGAAATTGAAAAAAAAAATCATTCATTCGATCGATCATTATATATCGGTTGCCATATATATATAATATGAATAATGATATAGGTGCAGATCGATAATATTTCGATCGTATTTGAATTAAAAAAAAAAATCAATCAATCGATCGATAATTTCTAGATAGACAAGGGCCACGAAATTGAGTCAGTAAGGCGCAATATTTGCGATAGGTGCAGATCGATAATATTTCGATCGTATTTGAATTTAAAAAAAAATCAATCAATCGATCGATAATTTCTAGATAGACAAGGGCCACGAAATTGAGTCAGTAAGGCGCAATATTTGCGATAGGTGCAGCTATATATATGGATCATGAAATAGACGCGGATACATAATATTCCGATCGAAATTGAAAAAAAATAAAATCAATCGATCAATCGATCATTATATATCAGGTGGCATATATATATAAATATTTATAGATATGGATATAGATATATATAGATTATGAATTATGATATAGGTGCAGATCGATAATATTTCGATCATATTTGAAAAAATTAAATAATGTCTCAGTCACCACATATATATATATATATATATATAGATCATGATATATATGCAGATAGGTAATATCTCGATAGTATTTGAATTAAAAAAAAAATCAATCAATCGATCGATAATTTCCAGATAGACAAGCGCCACGAAATTGAGTCAATAAGGCGCAATATTTGCGATAGGTGCAGCACGTGTCGCAAATATTGCGCCTCATTGAGTCAATTTCGTGGCTCGTCTATCTGGGTTATATCTCAGTTACCATACATATATAGGGTAGAGCGGGGCAAAATGGGGCAACGGGGCAAAACGGGGTTTTTGAGCAAAACTAAATTTTCCAATCATTTTTGGAGCGAACAAGGTGGCAAAGCTGAGCAGAAACGCCTGATGTATCCGATAGAGCGAATTTGGGCATCCAAAAATTATTGGAAAATGACGTTTTGCCCAAAACCTCGTTTTGACCGTTGCCCCATTTTGCCCCGCTCTACCCTATATATAGTCCATGATAAAGATGCAGTATAGGTAATACACCGAAACGTTAATGAGAGCGTTCCGCATCATTCGAATGTCATAATCCTTGGAATTTGCAAGCTGGTCCGAAAACTAGCACTTCGGGTCACGTGACACGTTGCAAAACCAGGAGTAAGCCGCTAAAGACTTCTGCACTAACCTTGTTATAGACGTCCTCCCAATAGTCGAGAGTGATGAGCTGAAAGGTGGTGAGCATCGACCACAGGAAATTGTCAAAGCTTGTGTACCCGTGATTCGGATTGGGACCCACGCACAGACATGTGTAGCTCTCGTTGCAATGCCTAAAATCCATCAATTATTAACGTAAAAATGATTTATTCATTGCGTGTTAAATATTCTGAACGGCAGAGGGGTCGACATCTGGGGTCGCGTCGTAAACCGCCCGCTGCAGCGTGGAACAAACCCATGCTCGAAAGGTCGCCGCGATAAAATTCGATACGCATGGTCTCGTTTTTTTTTTTCTTTTTTTTGGCACGTTTGCCAATTCTGTGGAAACGGAAGCAAAATATTTTCGGACGCATCACGTCGGTATTACTCGGGCGTGGGTTTTCGTGCATACCCACATGCCTTTTTGAACATCAAGTTCGGGTTTTACTCGAAATTGCAGTGTTTCGAAATAATTTTGAAAGGTTGCAAAACTTTCTTCTCGAAATAGTGGAAATATTTGACCCATGTTAAAAAATATTTGTGAAATGTTTTAAAACGCTTTTGAAAATATTCTTCTGTCCACTCACAAATCTTACATTGAAATGTTTGGGGAATGTGAAAGACCACAAGCACATAAACACGGAAACATTCGTGGAAACATTTCGGTGAAACATGAAATAATAGTACATTACGACATTTCTGACGAGTGTTGCAATCACACGAGTTCAGAAAACGTTTTATGCACGAGTATCGTACGAAATTTTATTTCACAAGGTGTGAAAATGAGGTTGTACGGGAAGCGTGCGCAAAACCGCATTTTACGCACCGAGTGAAATAAAAAATATCTCAAAACATCTTATCACAATGTTTCAGAAATATTTCACATCCGCCGAAAGATCAACAATGTTTTTCCATAATTAAAAAAAAGTTTCCTTGTAATATTTTAACAGAAGCGTGCGCAAAACCGCACTTTACGCACCGAGTGAAATAAAAAATATCTCAAAACATCTTATCACAATGTTTCAGAACGATTTCACATGCGTCGAAAGATCAACAATGTTTTTCAATAATTAAAAAAAAGTTTTCTTGTAATATTTTACCAGAATATTCAAAAATATTATTTTCATGTATTTCAATATGTTTCCAAAGCGATTTCAAAATATTTCCTGCTACACGGTTCGCTTCGAGTAGCGACATTCGGAGCCTCCACAGAAAACGAGTACTCTATCGCTGAATACCGAAGCATAAAACTTTTTTTCTTGCTATCCATTCGCCCCGCCGATGCGGAAGTACTGTCTCGTACTTAAAAAAAAAAACTGAAGTGAGACTTCTCAGGGAACAGAGAGGAAGACATCTGACCTGGCACCGGTGACGTTGCCACATATTATGGGTTCCTCGTCCTCGTTGAAAGCCCAGTTGGACGAGTTCCAAGTCCACCTGTTGGCAGTAATGAAGTCCGTCAAGTGTATGCAACCCTCTCGCGATACTTGTGGAACGCGCCTGAAGTATTACGTCGCGCCCTAACTTCAACAATTCCAATAAAAAAAAAAAAAAAATAGTTTTTCTTTTCATTCGTCTCCGAAGTATTTTAATTTTCTCGTAAAATTCCTCGCATAGCGGTCGACAGGGCGACAGCTGATCAAAGTACCGACATCGGATACAACGCGGGTAAATTAGCGTTTCGCCGTCTAGGGAATTACCGGCCGGCCGACTTTACCGACCGAGGATCGCGGGCGAGTCGGATTTAAGGACGACATCGCGAGAGCCGCGAAACTGGGGCGCGCGTTTCCGCAGCCAGGCCTGAGGGTGTCGATGACTGCGACAGCGTATCCGCACACACACACGCAAGCCACGAGGAATGAGCGCAGTTAATAAACCGAAACGAAGAGACCGATTGAATGCAGCCCGACAACAAAGTCTTGCAAACACCGCGCCGGAAAGCGAGCTACATTGACACAACCGTGACAGCGCATGCGCCTTGCACGGGAAACGCACAGTACAGAAGCAAACATGGACCTACAAAGCCCACCAACACGGAGCCAAAGTGCCTTACCGGGCAGTCAGCCAATATCACCAAATAACATGGCGCAGTCTAAAGAAAAGTTGTCAGCAAAGAAAAAAAAAAAAAAAAAACACTTGCTGGCGAAACGGCTCGGCGCAACAGCCGAGCGTTTCGCGCGATGTCGATGACCGATGGCCAAACACAGTTGCTTCTGGTGACTTTGGGGGTCAAAGTATCAATGAACGTTCACGAAACTCACTCCCTCCAGTCGACCTGAGTCAGGTTGGGCTCCTGGTGTTTCACGCACTTGTTCCTCAACTCGCCCATGTAGACCTGCAGCGCGAAGAGCGCGAAGACCATCAGGCAGAATATCGTCAGGGTCATGACCTCGGCGAGCTGTTTGAAGCTGTGCAGCAGCGCGTTGATGATGGTCTTCAGACCTGCGCAATGAGACAAAGAGCAGTAGTTTTATTTATTTGTTCTTGTTATGATTATTTTTTTTGTTTATATTATTTTTTCCAACACTGCACCGAAAAAAGGTTTGGTACGTAGGGATCCATTAGGGGAAAAGAATTATTGAACAACCTCAGGACGTCGGCAAAATTATTATTCGTTTAATAAGAAAATAGGTAAACGCGGATTATAACTGTTGAGCGCTCGGCGTGCTCACGCCTCAGCGTCTCCTGACCGAGTGGCTGGAGAGCTTCCACCTCTCCCAACTTTTCTCCGCGACCGTTGCGCCAGTTCGCAGAATTGAACGGCGTTTCGCCTCTTTCGCGGAACTAACGTCGTTTCGCAGCTCGACGAAGCTCAACCGTCGTACACTTCGCGGAATCACTCGGCTCGTGGTTTTGACCGATGTAACATAAATAAAAACGCCTACGGGTAATATCAAACTAGGCTGTGGTTGCGGGTGGCGAAAGAAATGTTTGGTCGACTGAACAAAATGTTTGTTAAATCCAAGGAACTATTTGTTGAAGTTACTAAATATTCGTTCAATCAACTAAATATTTCTTTCAATCGACCAACTATTTCTTTCGCCAAACGCAACTGCAGCTGAGTTTGATATTACGAAACCTTTTTTTCGGTGTGAGAAAAAGGATGGTATTTCCTACTATAACGAATAGTTCCCAGGGGGGGAGGGTCTATATAGATAGTTAGTGATAGTATATGCTCAATTAATTAAACTATAATTATTTATTTATTTATTTACAGTAGTGGACGGGAAAACTCCCTTTTAACATTTTAACAAGTTATTAGATTAGTTATTAGAGAAGTTTTATGTTTGTGTATAAAGAATCATAGTTACATCTATAATTTTTGGTCATTGTCGTAACTGTAAAATATAGACGTCCCCCCTGGGAACTATTTACTATGTAAGTTTATCGCTGCTCTTAGTTGCAATTTGTTTGACCAGAGCGAGAAGATAACATTCAGCGCTGATAAAAAAATTACACAGTCAAAGCAACAATACTGACTTTATACCATAAAAAATAGTTTCCGAGGGGAACGTCTACAATTTATAGTTACGCCAATGACGAAAAATCATGGTTGCAACGATAATTACACTTTAACCAATTGAATATGTACCCTTAGAAACTACTATATGAACGTTCCCCTGGAAACTATTGCTTACAGTAGGAAATACTATAATTTTTCTCAGTGAAAACGAATCCCTAAAAAATTGCAAGAGCATCTATAAAGCTTGCATCTCGATTACTGCATAACAAAAGTGTCGTCAAAATTCCTATCCGATTGTTCGATCGAGAGATTTCACTTCCGGGATATCGGAGAACGCTCGCACGTGAGAGTAGAAAAAAAAAAGATATTGATCACAATATTTTTATCGCACGTAACTGTCGGTAGATTCCGTATGCTATTGACCTAGTATCGTTTTCGCGTGGAAGACGATCAACCGGGAGCGGTGGGTACTTGAACGAGTCGTTAGAAGGGTATTCATTCGGTATGACATTTAAAGGGGGCCAAGGTCAGGATCTCGAGTGGATGGGAAGCTGCATGATCCATTGTCAGACGCGCGAGCACGACGGGAGTCAAGAGGGCAGCGTTACAAAATAACATCCTCCCCATAGCGACATCTTCCTTGAGATCGCGCACTACTTGGCTATCCAATTAGTCTATCGCGAACAAAAAGCTGATAATATCTCAAATCCAACGTGCCAATGCAGCGGGTGGGGAATTGTTCGGTTGGATGGAGGAAGAGTCGCGCGGCAGGGAAAGCATCGGCAGTTTCTAAAAACCGTCCTATACGAGCCTGGCTCTTCAGACACCGATGAAAGGGTTTGTTGGATAAAGGATTACCGTGATACGCGAATGTGAACGACAGAAATAGCATCGGAACAATGCGCGGCCATACTGGAAGAAAAAGGGAATTCATGATTCTGACGTGATTGGCCTGAGTCAGGGACAGGGAATTGAAATGCGCGATTGAATCTGTCCTGCCGGTTTGAAGCTGGATGGCCCATGAACTCAACGGAGGCCGCTGAGAAGAACATTATGGAATGAGAATAACATTTCGCTTTAGTGAATTGTTGAACGCAACAGATACCACTTTGCTATCTCATTGAAACTGTTTGGCTATTGCATTGGTACTACCTGCATATCCCTTTACTTGGCTATCCTATTGGTACTACTTGACTATCCCACTGATACTATTTGGCTATTCTATTGATACTATTTGGCTGTCCCATTGATACTACTTGACTATGCCATTGATACTTCTTGGCTATTCTATTGGTACTATTTGGCTATCCCATTGATACTATTTGGCTATCCCATTGATACTACTTGACTATCCCGTTGATACTACTTGGTTATTACTTGGCTATCCTATTGGTACTACTTGACTATCCCACTGATACTATTTGGCTATTCTATTGATACTATTTGGCTGTCCCATTGATACTACTTGACTATCCCATTGATACTTCTTGGCTATTCTATTGATACTATTTGGCTATCCCATTGATACTACTTGACTATCCCGTTGATACTACTTGGTTATCTTATTGATAGTACTTGGTAATCCCATCGATTCAGCTTGGCTATCCTATTGATACTACTTGGCCATCCCATTGATACTATTTAGCCATCCCACTGATACTACTTGGCCATCCCATTGATACTACTTGGCCATGCCATTAAAACTACTTGGCCATCTCACTGTTAATCCTTGGTTATTCCATTGATACTACTTGGCCATCCCATTGATACTACTTGTCTATCCCATTGCTAATACTTGGCTATCCCATTGCTACTACTTGGCTATCCCATTGACACTACTTGGCTATCCCATTGATACTACTTGACTAACCCAATGATACTACTTGACTAACCCAATGATACTAATTGACTATCTCATTGATCCTACTTGACTATCCCATTAATCCTACTTGACTAACCTAATGATACTACTTGGCTATGCTATTAGCCTACCGTCGTCAAAAAGCTGATAATATCTGAAATCCAAAGTGCCATTACAGCCAGTGGGGAATCGTTAGGGGAGGATAGGCGGAGAGACGCACGGCAGGGAAAGCATGAACGTACTAAAAACCGTCCTATATAAGCCCAGCCCTTCAGATGTCGATAAAATGGTTTAGTTGATAAAAGATTAACGTGAAACGTGAAAAAGAATGACAGAAAAAGCGTCGGAACAATGCACGGCCATACTGGAAGAAGGGAATTCATTATGCTGACGGGATTGCTTGGAGGCAGTGATCGGAAAAAATTGAAATGCGCGATTCAATCTATCACCCCCGACCCGAGCTGCGAGGCTCACAATCTCAACGGAGGCCGCTGAGCCGTGACGAGAAATTGACTGAACGACAATAAAATTGCGCTTTAACGAATAGCTGCACGCAACAGTGTTTCATCGTTGCAATAACTATCGGTACAATATAAAAAATATTGATTGAAAATTAATAAACGATATTGGATGCATTTTTACATAAAGTGTTTTTGAGATTTCAAACACATGTCCGTTTTACAGTAAATGCAATTGTAAAGTAAAATTTTTATTTTTCATGACATTTTTTGTCAATTTCAGACAAAAGATTTGTAATTTTTATGTCCGATGTTTGAAATTTACTAAAAATGTACATCAATGCTCAATTAAGGAGGGAGTCGCGCTGCGCGCTGACTTCGCATAAGTTCGACAACAATAACAGAAAATTGCAAGTACTTCTTGATGGTGTAAAAATCTGAAAAAAATTATGTATACTGAAGGTACTGAGAAGATTAATTTTGCATAATAATAATTGCAAAATGTTGTTGAAAATGATTCGTTTATTTTTCTGAATACGTATGAATTTTTTCAGATTTTTAAGTAATAGTTGATTTTTAATTTTTTTTATAGAACAAAAATCAACGATTACTTAAAAATCTAAAAAAATTCACACGTATTCAAAAAACTAAACGAATCATTTTCATAAAAAAAAAGTTTTGTTGCCGGGTAATTTGTTAACCAATTAATTTTTTGATGAATTTGTTAGTAACATTTTGCAATTATTA
>JAPYZC010004925.1:0-10559 GCA_030522665.1 Ichneumoninae sp. A BG-2022a | reverse complement strand
GTTTCTTTTTTTTTTCTTTTCTTTCTGTTAGTTAGAGTCTCCGAGAAAGACCGAGAGAGAAAATCCTCCGGGAGTCTCCGTCACGGTGCGTCACAGTGGCGATACATGTGTATATTATACTCGTCTAGCTGTAGCGCATGCTCTCGGGGTGTCGAGCGGTTGCGTCGACGGGGACCCCTCGTCTCCGTGTCCGGACCCCTCGGCATTCCGGCCGGCCAGAATTTCGATAGATTACGCTCGCTCGCGATCGTGCAGCCATTAGCCGTCGCCCAAACTTGATTGGATTGCATCGATGGGCAGTTTTTTTTCTATGTGTCTTCTGCGCTTTCCCGGTGGTGCGGAAACCACCTTAAATACTGCAGGTCCATGCCTTCGCGACCTTCGTAATTACAACACAATCGTAAACAGTCAAGTTACACTGTAAAAAACATTCGTTTGACATGTAATGTAACGGTACCGGATGTTTTTGTGGATTAAGGTAGCTATGTCGCTTCCCGCTCGTCTCGCATAAGTTCGAGAAAAGTAAGCAAATATTCCAAGTACTTATCGATGATATAAAAATCTGAAAAAAATGCATGCAGATTAAAGATACTGAAAAGATTAATTTTGCACAATAATAATTGAAAAATGTTATTAACAAATTAATTGTTTAACAAATTGGCCGGCAAAACAACTTTTTTTTCTATTAAAATGTTTCGTTTGTTTTTCTGAATGCGTATGAATTTTTTCAGATTTTTCAATTACCTTTGATTTTTTAATTTTTTTATATGGAAAAAATTGTGAAAAAACACAAAAATCAAAACTAATTGAAAAATCTGAAAAAATTCATACGTATTCAGAAAAATGAATCATTTTCAATAAAAAAAAGTTATTTTGCCGGGTAATTTGTTAAACAATAAATTTTTTCATAAATTTGTTAATAACATTTTGGAATTATTATTTTTTTCAGATTTTTATACCATCGAGAAGTACTTGCAATATTCACTTTCTTTTCGATAACTTATGCGAGATGAGCGGGAAGCGACATAGCTACCTTAACTGGTATATTAAATTTCATGGACGATTATGATGAAAAGTTAACAATACAGTATGATAAAAAGTTTATATATAGTTCACTTGTAAACACATACTTTAATTTTACTATAGAAGTACTTTAAATCAAATAATTTACTCTCCTGTAAAAGTCCGATGATTTTTCATCACAATTGTACATGGACTTTAATGTATCAGTTTTTGCATAAAAACTTCCAGTATCGGTGCATTAAATTTCATATGAATTTTGTTTACAGTGAAGCAATTCCCGTAAACAAAGGCAAGGCAATTTACATTTTTTTTATTAGACTGTAAATATCAATTTATTTTTTATGCTACGATGAAGTTCGATCAAACATTTTTTTGCTTTTGTATGTATGACCTCTAGAGCCGTCCCATAGGAAAACAGTGCTGAGAGATCGTGAAACATGGCGGACTTCCGGTGCGGCTTTTCTGGTCCGCAAAGTGAACGAAACAAAAAAAAAACTTCCAACTCCTGCCGATACTTTTTTGTTTTGCGAAGGGTCAGAGGGCAGTGTACCGAGATGAAGTCGCCAGCCGCGGGACACTCGAGAAATTTGCATTTCCGGTTCACGATGAATATGCTAAGCAGCAGACGGGGCTACACGCTTGTTACACTATGTTATGTTTGCTAGCGTGATGCGTAATGGCCGCGCGAGCATCACCCGTCGAATAGGAGGAAACGACAACTGCTTTTGTTCCAACCGTTACTCGCGTCGCTCATTGTCGCGAGTTTAATTTTCGGACTTGTCGACACTGGGAGTGGAATATCAGACCCGAAGAGTCAGTAGCATTTTTTTGTTGTTTTTTTAAAAAAATCGGAAACAATTAATTTCGCGACTGTGAAAACAAGAAGCCGAAGAACTAACCCTACTTTTTCCGGCATCTGCGTTGAGAGACGCTCGACCGGCGTCCGACGATTTTCGTCGAGGTGACGAAAGATCGTCGGAGATTTTGATAAATTGAGTATAAAATAGAATAAAAATGTTTCATCGAATCGTGAGTGAAGCTCGAAGACGGCTCGTCCGGTCGAATCGTGCGGGATCGACGGAGTCGCGGCTTCGAGGGAAAAGCGTGGATCGTCAAAGGCCAAAAACTTTGGTCGCCCTCACGCAACGCGACGTAAGTACACGTATTGTAAGAATGGTTTCTCGGCCATGAGAGCGGTTGGGAATGAAAGGGCGAAAGGCTGCGAACGCGGTTTCGTATAAGGTGGAAAAGAAACGCAGACGGCAACGGTCGGGAGGTGCGAGGCAGCCTCGAGATGTTTATGTGCTCTGCGAGAGAGACAAACGGGACGCAGCTGCGCCGTTATTCCCCCGCGGGTTCGACGTTTCTTCGGGCTCGATTGGGCGGGAGTTTTCTCGACATAGCTCGAACGGACTCACGTTTCTTTACCCTACTACCCTTCAGGTATAACTGCGTATACGTCCCCTACCCAAAGACGATGTTATTAGCTCTACTGCTCGACAATTCTCGTCGGAAAGAGGTTAAAATATACCGATAAATGTAGACATTGGCATTCCCTTCGATGCTTCGCTATTTCTGTCCGTCGCTCCGCCATTTTTTTTTGTTTACCTTTTTTGTTCGCCTTTAAGGTAGTACTAGCGCAATGACTGACGCCGCCTAAGTTTGAGAGGAATAAAAGAGAATTACAAACACTTCTCGATTGGATAAAAAATCTGAAAAAAATCAAGCTTATGGAAGATGCTGATAATATTGTTCGTCCATAATAATGATCCCAAAATGTTATTCGTTTCCTTTATGTTAAAATTTGTGTAAAATCGTAATTTTCAAGTATTAGATAAAATTCTCATTTTCATAAAAATCATTTTCGTAATAAAAAAAAATTTGGTTGCCGGGTAATTTGTTGCACAATTTTTTTTTCAGTAATTTCTTATGAACATTCTGAAATTATTATTATGCACAAACAATGTTCTCAGCACCTTTTATACGCTAGAATTTTTTCAGATTTTTTTCTCATCGAGAAGTGTTTGTAATCTTTGTCTTTTTTGTGCTAGAACTACCTTAAGGCAATTGAATGAAAAAAATACTTCAAGGGAATGTCGGAATATTCCAAGTAAATTAATGCAGGTGCATTAATGCAGGTGCATCGACAGGTGCATCGACGCAGGAGGAAGGTTTAAGGGATATTAAAACAAAAAATTGAATCTTCATTATCGACCGAGCGAACACGAAAAATAGTGGAAAATACAAATGGGGTCGATTCAAAGGACTATAAAATAGAATACCGCACTAGAATAGAATTTTATTTCCACTGTATGGCTTTCGCCTTTTACATAACCGACTATAAAATATAAATTCCGTCTGAAAAATATTGATCATGCAATAGAAATGAAAATCACACAAAGACCACGTTATTAGCTCATCACAACAATTCTCATCGGAAAGTGGTTAAAATATGTCGATAACTGTACACATTCCTACCAGAAATGCTTTTACAGAAAATTCTTTCAACTTTAAGGGAATAAAAAAAAAACTTTTAAGGCATATCGGAAATATCGATCGAGAAAATATCTCAGGGTAGTAATTAATGCAGGAGCATCAATGCAGAAGCATCAATGCAGGACGGAAAGGGTCAAAGGGCTGTTCGGTCCAAGCTTTGATCTATGTATAAACCCGCTATGAATAGGCTACGGTTCGCGCATCCGTGGGCGATCCTAGCGTATACTCGGACGAGATTCTGTTTCGACAATAAGAATATAATATATGCGTGGAATAATGGGAGAGACGCCAGTGAGGGAGAATGCGGTGACCCGCTGACACGAGATAAGCAAAGAGGGCCGGAATTCCGTCGCGCTGCGTGACTTCTTCTCGCATACCAATTTATATTAATAATATATACATCCCCCCCTCCCTAACCGGCCGGACATCTAGCCGGCCCCGACTTACCGAGCCGGCCGCGTAGGATTTTGTTTTATATGTTCTAATCTGGCCTTCAATGTTTCGATTAAAATTCTCAACTTGAGCGACGTGAACACGGAGCTATCGCGGGTGACGTTGATGTATACTTGATTGCAGCGAAAAGAAAATCACGTACACGTTGATGTAAACAATTGGTTCTTAATGTTCTAATTAAATTTCTTAACTTGACCGACGAAAGTGTAGGGTCGAAGCTACCGCAGAGACGTTGATGAAAGAAACGCTAGAAACGTTAAACAATATAGTTTTTTTCTACCAATAAATTTTAGATTGCAGACAAGTGCATATGGCCCTTTTGCAATCACTTTATTTATATTGGACGCAACAGAAATACTATGTGTGTAAGTTTTAGCCCGACTAGAAAAGATGCGAAAATATATAAAAATGTTACCAAATGTGCAAAAGTATACCTGATAAATGTATTTCTGTTCAAAAAATGCTCAATAAATTATTATTATCATTAATTGATTTATATCTTCTAATGTAGTTTTCTAATTAAATTTCTCAACTTGAGCGACGTAAGCATGAAGCTATCGCAGAAAACGATTGCAGCGAAAAGAAAACCAATTGAAAATTGGTGTAGCTTCAAATCGCAATTTTAAGAATAATTATACAGAACTGTTGTTGAAATCTGTCAGGGACTGTAGAACTGTGCTGAATACAACTTCTCCATGCTCAAATATTCCAAATGCGATGAGATGCTATGATTTCGTATGCGAAGTTGGCACCTCATTCCTTTAAATCGCGATTTTGAAGGTAAATAAATGGAACTATTGTTGAAACCTATCAGAAACTGTAAAACTATGCTGGATGCAAGTAAATCTGAAGTTTTTTTATTGAGATGCTAATAGTTGTTATGCTAACTTCACTGACATTTGTTTTATGTCTTCCAAGTTGGCTTTCAATGTTCTAATTAAATTTCTTAACTTGACCGACGAAAGTGTAGAGTCGAACCTACCGCAGAGACGTTGATGAATACTTGACTGAAGCGAAAAAAAGCAAAAAATGAAAGTGATTTATATCTTCTAATCTAGTTTTCAACGTTCTAATTAATTTTCTCAACTTGAGCGACGCAAGTGTAGAGTCGAAGCTACCGCAGAGACGTTGATGAATACTTGACTGAAGCGAAAAAAAAAACAAAAAAAGAAATTGATTAATATCTTCTAATATAGTTTTCAACGTTCTAATTAAATTTCTCAACTTGAGCGACGTAAGCGTGAAGCTATCGCAGGAGACGTTGATGTATACTTGATTGCAGCGAAAAGAAAACCAATTGTTTTATGTCTTCCAATTTGGCTTTCAATGTTTCAATTAAATTTTTTAACACACGAAAGTGTAGAGTCGAACCTACCGCAGAGACGTTGATGAATACTTGACTGAAGCGAAAAAATCAAAAAACGAAATTTATTTACATCTTCTAATCTACTTTTTAACGTTCTAATTGAATTTCTCAACTTGACCGACCAAAGCATGTAGTCGAAGCTCTTGCGGGTGACGTTGATAGACATGACTAGAGCGAAAAAAAAATCAAATTATTTTATATCTTCTAGTATGGTTTTCAGCGTTCCAATTAAATTTCTCAACTTGACCGACCAAAGCATGTACTCGAAGCTATTGCGCGTGACGTTGATAGACGTGACCAGAGCGAAAGAAAATCAAATTGTTTTATATCTTCTAATCTGGTTTTCAACGTTCCAATTAAATTTCTTAACTTAACCGACCAAAGCATGTACTCGAAGCTATTGCGCGTGACGTTGATAGACGTGACTAGAGCGAACAAAAAAATTGTTTTATATCTTCTAATATGGTTTTCAACGTTCCAATTAAATTTCTTAACTTGACCGACCAAAGCATGTAGTGGAACATATCGCGGGGCACGTCGATGTAGACTTGACTGAAGCGAAAAAAGCAAAAAAAAAAAAAAAATGTTTATATCTTCTAATCTGGCTTTCAATGTTCCAATAAAATTTCTCAACTCGACCGACGAAAGCGTAGAGTCGAAGCTATCGCGGGAGACGTTGATGTACACTTGACTGACGCAAAAAAAAAAACTTTGTCAGAGCATCTGGGTGCGCTCGAAACAGCCGAGAGTTCCACAGGCCTAGTGGCACGCACAAAAAGTGTTTACACATACGGCATGCGTGGGAGTCCGTCTTCTTTTTTTTTCTCCACCAGAGAGTATCCCTCCTCGTACCGCGAGGTCTCAAATTCCAAAAGCCCTCGACACCTTCGATCTCGGTACGAAAAAATCGTCTTCGAAACATTTTTCACAATACTTGCTTTATCAATTCATAAATACGAATAATTGAATAATACATTTTCAATCGACAGTTACTTATATATATATATATAGACTCAAGTATAAAAATATTTGATATATATGATATGAATAATAATATCAGCATTATTCACGGTTTTTTTTTGTCTAACCGAAATGATCGTGAGTTTATCCGATTGAATATACAAAATGAGTCAAACTATGAATTTTTTTCTTTTTTTCGTTCCACGAACTATGAAACAATTAAGTGTTCACAATTTTTTTGCTTTCTCTCATTTTCGATCCACGATTATATAATTATCAGTATTCGATGGTGACTGTTGTCGTTTTGAGATATTCATTTGGAGCCTCCTGGCCGAGGTGATTTTTTAAATGATCGAAATGAACGTGAGTTTATCCGATTGAATATACAAAATGAGTCGAACTATGAAATAATGAAGTGTTAATAAATGTTTTGCCTTCTCTTTTTTCTCGATCCACGATTATATAATTATCAGTACTCGATGGTGACTGTTTTCGTTTTGAGATATTCATTTAGAGCCTCCTTCCCGAGGTGATTTTTTTTAAATGATCGAAATGATCGTGAGTTTATCCGATCGAATATACAAAATGAGTCGAACTATGAAACAGTGGGCACATTTATATCTCTACCACTAACAACTCTACCAAAAACTCTCCCGGAATTTAAATAAAACTGTCCCCGAATTTGAGTAAAATTCTCCCCAAATTTAAATAAAACTCTCCCCGAATTTAAGTAAAACTCTCCCCAAATTTAAATAAAACTCTCTCCGAATTTAAGTAAAACTCTCCCCAAATTTAAATAAAACTCTCCCTGAATTTAAATAAAACTCTCCCCGAATTTTTATTTTTATTCCGGTAGAGTTTTTTTTTATTCGGGGAGAGTTTTTTTCTTTAGTGGTAGAGATTTTGGTAGAGTTGTAATACGATAGAGATGTTTTCTGGTAGAGTTGTTATCTGGTACAGTTTGAGTGGTAGAGATATAAATGTGGCAAACAGTGAAGTGTTAATGAATTTGTTGCCTTCTCTTTTTTTTCGATCCACGACTATATAAAATTATCAGTACTCAATTGTGACTGTTTTCGTTTTCAGATATTCGTTTAGAGCCTCCTGGCCGAGGTCCTTGCCGAATCCGGACTGCTTGAAGCCGCCGAAGGGCGCCGCGACGTCGGTCTTGTTGTAGGTGTTGACGAATACGGTACCGGCGTCGATTTTCTCGGCGAAGCGCATTGCCCTGCTGATGTCCTTGGTGAGGATTCCCGAGGCCAGGGCGAATTCCGTGTCGTTCGCTCGGCGAATCAAGCTCTCCGTGTCCCTCGATTGAAACTTCGATATTATCATTATCGGACCGAACGACTCCTCCTTGGCGATGTACATGTCGTCGGTGACGTCGGTGAATATCGTCGGCTCGAAGTACCAGCCCGGCCGGTCGAGCCGCTTCCCACCGTGGACCAAGGTCGCACCCTCCTCGACACCACGACGGACGAAATCCAGGAGCTTTTCCATGTGGGCTTTGTGATTCTGCGGACCGTGCGAGGTCTTACGGTCCAGGGGATTTCCAATCGTTATCTTCTTCACCTCCTCCACGACGCGCCTCACGAAATCGTCGTGCATACTCTCCTCCACGAACAGTCGACCTTCAAATTAAAACATTTTTTTTCATTACCGAAACGTAAGTCAGTAAAAAATATTATATTGTAAAAATATATTATTATTATTATAAAAATGTATTATTATTATAATAAAAATATATTATTATTATTATACAAATTTATTATTATTATTATAAAAGACAAGAGTGGGATGTCAGGCGCACGTACTGCTGTAATGTAACCCGGTATTATGTGCAAAATAAGCTCCTCCTATTCGCGAACCAACAGATAGAGGCTAGGCGGAATACAGTAATCAGAGTGATTGTACCTAGAAGGAATACGACTATAGGAAGGAAATGTCATGACTATTTAGCAGCCAGATTATTTAACGCGATGCCACCAGAAATAAGATTGGGGATACATGGGGGTGAGATTGGTACTTTAACAAAAGCGATAGGGTGGATTGAATCGGCGCCGGAGGCCGCAATCAAGGAAGCGTTCAAGTAGGACGAATTATTGTGGTAGTAAATACTAAACATTACTAGAGCTTAATGCGTACACATTATATATTATATTGTATAAATCATGTTATTAATTAAAAAGTCTATGCAATTACGTAAACAATAAACAATAAACAAAAATATATTATTCTCAAAATATATTATTACTAGCGGTTATGTTGGCATCGCGTGGTTCATAGGAAATCCATTCCATGTGGAATGGAATTTCGGGATTTCGAACTCTATCCATACGTTATAAAAGCCGAATTTTCGAAAATATAGCATATGGAATGGAATTTGGAATTTCGAAATTACAGAATGTGTAAGCGGACTGACTCGCGGCAGAAATGCCTCGGCTGGTGAATAATTAAATAATAATGTGAAGAACATACGCAAAATGCATTAAAAAAACCACATTCCGAAATTGTGGCATATAGAATTGAATTTTGGGATTTCGAAATCCATTGTATATGCTATGAAATCCGAGGGGCGACAGCTTCTCCGAAAAGGAGCTCAGCTGCGGGGAGGGACAAACATCTAAACCATCGAACAAATATTTTGCAAAATATATATTAGATTAACATATTATTATTAAAAAATCACTGTAAAAAAATCATGAAATTAATGTACAATTGTGATGAAAAATTGATATACTTTCTCATTGAAATTAAAGTCAATCATTAAAAATAAAGAATGTACAATGTTTTTAATAAACTGAATATTCATTTTCAATCACAATTGTACGTGAAACTCAACATACCAGTTTCTGCATAAAAACTTCCAGTCTGGTCCATTAAATTTCATAACATTTTTTGGTCATTATCCACAAAATAAATAAAGTTCATGTCGATTGAATCGAAGCCAATATAACTCCCAGTTAGAATTATTATTATTATTATTATTAATATTAATAATTATAATAATTATTAATTATTATTATTATAACGATATTCATATAATATTGGATTGATTATGATGATTACAGGAACGTACCGGCGGCGATGCAGTTTTCTCCTTTGTTGAAAAAAACGCCTCCCATCCCGAGTCTGACGGCCTGCTGTAGATCGGCATCCTCGAATATGACGAGCGGGCTCTTTCCTCCGAGTTCGAGGGAGACTTTCTTCAAGTTGCTGTCGGCGCAGTTCTTCATTATGGTCTGGCCGATTTGGGTCGAGCCGGTGAAGCCGACTTTCCTTATCGTCGGATGATTGACGATAGCCATACCGGTCACCGAACCACTTCCGGGCACGATGTTTATTACGCCCTTGGGAATTCCCGCTCTGACCGAAAGTTCGGCGAACTTGAGCGCCGTCAGCGGCGAGCACTGGGACGGTTTCATGACGACCGTGTTACCGGCCGCGAGACAAGCGGCCATCTTCCACGAGAGCATCATCAGAGGATAGTTCCACGGGGTGACGAGACCGCAAACGCCGATCGGCTCTTTCCTCGTGAACGTCAAGTTTCTGTTGGGACGAGCGTGAGATATCGGTATGGTCGTGCCTTGGATCTTGTCGCACCACCCGGCGAAGTATCGCCAAGTTTCTATCGACATTCCAACGTGCGTCTTCAATGCCAAAGTGTACACCGCACCGGAATCTATGCTCTCTATGGTCGCCAATTCCTCCTTGTGCTGCTCCATCAAATCCGCCAATCTGCGACGGACGGGACATTAACATTATCTTTTTTATATTACCGTCCATTCAACGAGTCGCCTCGTGAAGGAAGAAAACAAATTTTTAGATATTTTTTGTTAAAAAGAAAAACGTCAAATTTTTTTGTGAAGGATCGAGAAATTACAGGAAATAACTCTTGTGCATTTAATGAATATCTCCGGTCGACAAAGATCCACCATTTTTTATGTTAAATTTTACTTTCTTTTTTTTTTTTTGTAAAGTGAATGCGAAAAAAATTGGGAACGTTTGTGGACAAGAAATGTTTGTTAAGGAGGGAGTCTTGCTGCGCGTTGACTTCGCATAAGTTCGACAACACTAAGAGAAAATTGCAAGTACTTCTTGTTAGTGTAAAAATCTGAAAAAAATCATGTATACTAAAGGTACTGAGCAGAGCTGGGCAAAATACTTAAAGTACTTGGTATTTGAAGTGCCTAGCACTTTGAGTACCGGCAAAATATTCTTAAACATCATTCTAAAATAAAGTTGAGTACAGTACTCGAAG
>JAPYZC010004924.1:0-10523 GCA_030522665.1 Ichneumoninae sp. A BG-2022a | reverse complement strand
TTTTTCAGATTTTTACACCATCAAGAAGTACTTGCAATTTTCTCTTATTGTTGTCGAACTTATGCGAAGTCAGCGCGCAGCGAGACTTCCTCCTTAATTCGGTGAGGAGTAATAGTTGCCGAGCCATGAGAGGTAATTTTTGAAGAACGATGAAGAAAAAATTGACGAGACTGCGAAAACAACGCTGGGCCTTTTATTCGCGAATCCTCCGGTCCGCGTTGCAGGATGCGATGCCGTCATCGCGGTGTTGTCGCCGGGGCACGTCGCGATGCCGGACGGCAGATAAAAGCCAATTGAATTTAAATGATGAATATTGGAAAGAGGCAAGGGTACGGCGGAGAGATTGGCGAGTAGCGGAAGTGGGGGTTGATAGCGAGCGAAGAACCCCGACGGCAATCTGGTGGCAGCTTTGTACCGGTAATGGCTTCAGCTCGACTCCCTCATACTCCGCTTCGCGATCTGCTCGTCGCTGCCCCCGAGGGCACTGCCCTCCCGCCCAGCCACCCCCGGATCCAGGACCGCGCCCGCGTCGACGACGATCCGCGGTCCTCTTTGCCCTGCGCTCGCCCTCGCGTCCTGAGCCATCCGCGGTACCAGCTCGACGCGCATGTGTACGTGGAAGCTCTTCCAAGGGAACCTTCCGGGACTCCGCGCGACTTATCGAACGCGTGCGCATCTCGCCCGGGATTTTCTGAGACGCGAAACAACGCCCACCGCCTCGCGGCCTCGGAAATCTCGCTGGAATACAAGCGTTGTCGAGTGGAGAACATAATTGTTCTTTCGATGGTTTCCATTATTTTTTTTTACCATCGATATTACAATGTAAACAAATTTGGTTTGAAAATTAATGAACAGTATTGGAAGCTTTTTTACATAAACCGTTTCTGAAATTTCACATTCGATTTTACAAGCAAAGTACATTAATGTTTAATTAATATGAGTAATGTCAGCAAATTTCAAGTTCCAGTACATTACATTTACAATTTATTTTTACAGTGTATTTTTATTTATTTATTTTTTTTTTGCACCCAAGCGGTAATTTTTCTATGTGAAAAAAATCGATTGCGAATGAGATTGGAAGTTGAAGAAGCGGCGACAGAAAATTTGAAACAATTCTAAAATACCAAAAATCTATTAACCTAGGGAATTGGTCATGTAAATTTGGCGAAGGTTCGTTGAGTCCTTTTGTGGAATGTAAAGATAAATTGGACATTTAATGTAGTGGGACGTGACATTTGCGAATATCACTTACACTGATTTAAGATTAATGTGCTTTTTTGGAAAACTAAAATACCAGATAGTAAAATTACAAACCTATTGCCTGAAATTTACAAACTTTAAAAAAAATTTTTTTACTGCAAAATCGCAGCGCATATACGTGTTTGAAATTGGAAAAACAGTTTGTGTAAAAAAAGCTTCCGAGACCGTTCATTAATTTTCAAAATACATTTTTTCACAGTGTAGATACGATACGATGCTCCTAATTTTTTGAACGACTGTGAGATACTTTTAAGGAAAATTTTAAGAGGTGTCGGGGGAAGAGAGATAATTTGTTAAGAAGATAGAAAACATATTTGAGGAACCTGTAATTTCCTTGAGATACAAGTATTCTCGCGGAGACAATAATTGCTCTGTCGATGATTTCAATTTTTTTTACCATCGACCTTTTGCACGTCTGCGGTACCTTTTCTACGTAGAAAAAAAATGCATGTGCAGAGACGATTGAAACCAAACAAACGACAACAACAATTAACAAAACATTCTCAAACACATCGATTAACCGACCGTAAAGGTGATGCAAATTTGTCAACGTTTCGGTGCAATACTAATTTCCATCTTCCAATATACTTTACTTTGCTTGCCCTTTTTTATCAATAACAATAATAATAATACAGTAGTGCTAATATCTCTCACTATTATATCACATAATTTTCTCCTAGTTTTTAGAATCACCGAACAACCGAACAATCGTTGATTAGGCAATCTCAGAAAAAATTCGAAAACGAATTTCGACATCGTCGAAAAATCGCCTCGTCCGATGCATCAGCGAAACGAGAATCGACTCTTCGATTCACTTTGACTACCTTTTTTATCAATAATAATAATCATAATATAGTAGGGCTAATATCTCTCGCTATTATATTACATAATGTTCCCATAGCTTTTAGAACAACCGAACAATCGTTGGATCGGCAAACCCAGACAAAAGTCGAAACATAATTTCGACATCGTCGAAAAATCGCCTCGTCCGATGCATCAGCGAAACGATGAGAATCAATCGATCCTTCGATTCAATTTGATTGCCCTTTTTATCAGTAATAAAAATAATAATAAAATAGCAGGGCGAATATCTCTCGCTATTATATCATATAATCTTCGCACAGCTTTTATCATCACCAAAAAATCGTCGAATCGGCAAATCCAGACAAAATTCGAAACTGATTTTCGACATCGTCGAAAAGTCGCCTCTTTCGAGGCATCAGCGAAACGAGAATCAACTCTTCGATTCACTTTGATTACCCTTTTTTATCAATAATAATAATCATAATGTAGTAGGGCTAATATCTCTCGCTATTATATCACATAATGTTCCCATAGCTTTTAGAACAACCGAACAATCGTTGAATCGGCAAACCCAGACAAAAGTCGAAACTGAATTTCGACATAGTCGAAAAATCGCCTCGTCCGATGCATCAGCGAAACGATGAGAATCAATCGACCCTTCGATTCAATTTGATTGCCCTTTTTATCAGTAATAAAAATAATAATAAAATAGCAGGGCGAATATCTCTAGCTATTATATCATATAATCTTCGCACAGCTTTTATCATCACCGAAAAATCGTCGAATCGACGAATCCAGACAAAATTCGAAACTGAATTTCGACACCGTCGAAAAGTCGCCTCTTCCGATACGTCGGCGAAGCGAAACGAGAATCGGGCCTTCGATGTCTCCCGGTTTGCGCTCTATCTCTCCGTTGGCTATCGACATGTTCCGTAAACATCGTAAACCATCCGCTACTTAATCAGGTCTGGCTTATTAAAACGAGGGATCCAATTAACCGCGTTCTCCCTCCCCGGCACGTATTTACGAGACGCCTATCAACGCTACGCTTATATTTATCGCTTTTCGTCTACGCAGCGCGGCGCGCATCGGCTCTGTTTAATATTTGCGCCCAATAGTCGGAAGCAGATGTGTCTCTGCGAAATACAAATAACGCGCGATCGGGCGATGCTTATCGCGCCGCATCAAAGAAACCCTCGGACGAACTCGTACACGGCATCGATGCGTATCATTCCATTAACAGGGGCGTTGTCCTGTGAAGGAAAAAAAATAAAATAACGCGAACGGCGCTTTAACTCGCCGTACAGATAGAATCGGCGAGGGATCTCGACGCCGTAAGTCAAAGAGTCGTAAAACTAGAGCCTCCGGCCTCGTTTCCAACACGGGCAATAATCGCACGGACCGGGCCTTGGCCGCCGGGCAAAAACTTCCTCGGCTTCCTCCGATTTTTACGGGAGCGATAATAGCACGCTCCCAATAATCTAATAAAATCGGACCGCTTCGCACAGTACAGTCTAGTCAAATTTTTTTTTTTCCGTTAATTTGTCGATAATTTGTCGTCCTTCATATATTTTTTTTTCTGCGATTCGAAATGTTAAACTGACACGACGATTCATTTTTTATTTTGATTGAATATGAAATTGCTTGAATATTATGCAATTAATTTTTTTTATTAAAAATGAAATTTGGTACATTTAGTATTATGCAATTTATTTTGTCATGAAGTTTTTTCTCTTCATGCGAAATCATTGAAATAAAACAAATCTTTGTCACTCGACTCGGAACATAATTTCATAGTAAGAGTAAAACATTTCGTTGGACGAGTAAAATATATTTTTAAATTATCATTTTTTTTTAAACAATTTTACGAACGCATGAAGTTCGGAAATTTGTGCATATGAAATAGTATTTTTTTCGTGGATCACTGGAAGCTGCGGTTGGAGTGAAAAAATAATCAAACAATTGAAGCGTAAGTGGAGTAAACAGATTAATTTATAAAATTTAAGTTTTCGTTACTCGAATAAAGTATACTTACAAATCAGGAATAAAAACAAATAATGTTACGAACGCATGAAATTCGTAAACATTGCGCAAATGAAATAGTATTTTTTCGCGAACCCCTGGAACCTGCAATTGGATTAAAAAAATTAAACAATTAAGTCATAAAACGAGTAAAGAGATAAAAAAAAATGTTCTTGAAACTTAACTTCAAATTTGACTGGAATTGTACGAGGGTCTTAAAAGCGAAAAACTCGAGCAGACGCGAATGGTCGTGGAAATTGCTCCCGGGTTCGTAAAATATCGCCCGCGTAACGTTAACTACGGTAGAAAAATAATTCTTATTGGTATTATTTAGTATACATACAAATCAAGAATTTAAAAAAAAATGTTACGAACGCATGAAACTCGTAAACATTGCGGAAATGAAATAGTATTTTTTCGCGAACCCCTGGAACGTGCAATTGGATTAAAAAAATTAAACAATTAAGTCATAAAACGAGTAAAGAGATAACATTTTTTTTTTCAAACGTGACTGCAAATTTGGCTGGAACTGTACGAGGGTCTTAAAAGCGAAAAACTCGAGCAGACGCGAATGGTCGTGTAAATTGCTCCCGGGTTCGTAAAATATCGTCCGCGTAACGTTAACTACGGTAGAAAAATAATTCTTATTGGTATTATTTAGTTATTATACGACTCGGTACACTTTTGCATTCATGTATAACATTTTTCGTTTGGGCTACCTGGGGCCTCCCGTGCGCGCGGGCCATTATACCTGTTGCCGTGCTGAGGGTCCGCACGGTGAATAGAGCGATCGCCCCGGGGTAGTGGAGTAGCCCGGCAATGGACCAAATAAACGTGCAATTGGCACGAAAAACCGTCGCCCGAGCGAAATAGCAGAGCAAACTGGAGGGGGATGGACGGTTTAGTTGGAGCTATAAGTGAGGCAAGGACCGGTGCGTCCTTGCCCTCGCCCTCGATCGTGATTTAGGGTATGTTTACCTGGGGCTAAGTACCGTGACGCGTTTTCACCTCGGTGGGGGTGGAAAAACGAGCAATTTCGCACGGACATAAGCCAAGCGCCGTGGGGTTTCCGTACTCGAAACGAGGACCTCGTAACAGTTTTTGTAAACAGCCTCACGACGTCATCCCAAACATCGGACCGGATTTTCTCCCCCTTTCTCAACCCCCTCGGATATCCCGGATTCGTGTCTCTGGAACAGATTCATCTCGGTCTAGATTGCCATTTGATAAAACATGCTCATCAGTTGGTAGTACAAGCATTATAATTTTATGCTTAGCCTCATCCAACAACTCTAATTTCTTTCGTCACATCTTATACATATTTTGGAAAATCATTTATTTGTTTGTTTTTTGCTTTTCCCGATTTTCGAGAATCTGCGTTCCCGTAGGGGCACTTCTGGTTTGGACACCTCATTTTTTGAACGGAAATGACGTCATACCATAAATACGTCACTTGCGGTCTTAAAATCGCACGAGTTCATTTTTGGTCGAAAAATCAGGTTTTCAAACCGGACGTGACGTATTTTCGGTAAAACTCCGGAAATCTGAATTGCCGGTTTCCGAGTATACTGAGAAAAAATTACATAGTAAAAGCAACAATACTGACTTTTTACCATAAAAAATAGTTCCCAAGGGAAACGTCTACATTTTGTAGTTACGAAAATGACAAAAAATCATGTTTGCAACCGTAATTATAGTTTTACGAATTTAATATAGACTATCAGAAACTATCAATATTGACGTTCCATCTCGAAACTATTCATTATAGTAGGAAATACTATCCTTTTCCTCAGTGCAGGCCACATCAATGTGCAAGTACATAATGGACCTCCCGAAAGTCCCATCGGGTCAGCAAATATTTCGCGGTCCACTGAAAATTTAGAGATGTTCCTTAAAAAAATCTTTAAAAAATGCATAGAAAAATTATAACGTAAAAAAAATGTTGTCAAATGTAAAACGTTGAAAGGAAAATTGAGTTTAATGTCGGGTTAAGTTTGCTCCGGATTGACGAATGGGTCAATCCTGTACCGGCAGCGATAGGGCGCTGCAGTAAAGCGGGATTTTACAGCGCTTCTCTTCATCCACTGTGGCGCGACCTGTCGGCAAAATTTTGAAGTTTCTTCAAAAGTGTACCTTGAACTTACTAGTGTTTCAACGGTAGGTAAATTTTCAGTCGATTCAAACTATTCCTTCCCTATTTTACCACCAGTCGGTATTTACCGACCGTTGGTAACGTCACACATACCGAAGGGCGGTAACTTGACGCATTTTTTAATTTTTATTTTGGGTATTAATTTCTTTTTCTCAATCTTACGTCGAATCAATTTTTCTTTCGACATACATCGAGTGATCATGTTCACATGTCTTGGAAAAAATCTCGACACCTCTGGTCAACTCTAGAATCAACAATTGCTGATTATAGAAAGTCACAAGCATGCCGAATAATTTATTGAAAAGTAATACGTTTTATTTCTCTTAATATCGCCCTTAATCAAAATTTACAATTCTCATACTTCGTACAACATTCGTATATAAATCTAAAAATATATAGTACTGATGAGTCGTAAATATATGTTTATTATATGCATAATTGTATACTATGTAGAGAACAATTTTTTTTCAATTTTTATTTTTTTTTATAATAACAGGGAGGTCATTTGATCCGGCGAGCTATTCGTAAACTATCCAGTATCATGCGCCGGAATTTTTATTTTTTCGTAAATTAAATATTACATTGTACATCGTGCGGTTTCCTTGTACACGCTTCGGGACGTTTTCACAATCACGACTGAATTGAGCTGAATTTTTTTTTGAAAATTAATTTCGCTCGGGATCAAATTTGAACTGCCATTATCACAATTTTTTGTCCTCAAAAATCTTCCACACCAGTTGTTTTGCCTGGTATAGAAAAATGACCTGTGCAAAATGATGGCGCGATTAAAATAAACAATATTTTGTTATAAAGTGATTGATCGATCATCGAGCAACTCAGTCGTGATCCGCTGTCCATTTATTTCTAAATTGTTCTATGCCAAATCTGCTATGTACAGAGATTAAGAGATCAATCACGTTGTTGAGAATCGTCAGACGACTGATTATAGTGAATTCGATCAATTATTGATAATAATACTAGCGAATTGATCTCCTGTTCACGAAATTAAAAAAACAAAACCTATCTTACGCCTCGAGATTTATCGATAACTAAATTAATTTACAAAACAAAAGTTACTCTTAATAATCGTGTCTTTTAATATCACTTGAAAACGATCGTACGCCATTGCACCCGTTACATAAGATTCCACAGATTCGTCAATTATTTTTCAAACAGTTCTTGCGCAATATGCGGAATACTTTTTGAACGATCCTTTTTTTTTGTTTGGCCTCCCGATCTCGTCCGCGCAAATGAAATATATTCGAAACATGTCACCTTGTTCGAAAACGTATTCCAAATGGTCCGCGATTGCACCCGTTGCATATAATTACACAGAGGTGTCAATTATTTTTCAAACAGTTCATGCGCAATATGCGAGATACTGTCTGATCGATCCTTTTTTTTGTCCGCACGATCTCCTCCGCGCAAATGAAATATATTAAAAACGTGTCCTCTTGTTCAGAAACGCCTTCCATATGGTGCATATCAAAACCAGAGCTGGGTAATACCCAAAATACTTGAAGTACGTATTGAACTATTAAAGACTTGAAGTACTGAGCACTGGATAGTTTTTGGGTACTGACGTATTGGATACTGGCAGAATTGAATTGCTGTAGTTTCGAAGTACTGGGAAGTAACTCAGTACTTGATGCTTGAATAAGTACTTCAAGTACTTATTGTATTTAAAGTACAGAGCACTGATTAGTTATCGAGTAATGACGTATTGAGTACTGGCAGAATTAAATTGCTGAAGTTCTGATTACTGGACACTGACTCAGTACTTGATACTTCAACACGTACTTCAAGAACTTATTGCATTTGAAGTACTGAGCTCCAGTTAGTTCTCGAGTGCTGACGTATTGAATACTGGCAGAATTAAATTGCTGAAGTTCTGATTACTGGACACTGACTCAGTACTTAATACTTCAACACGTACTTCAATAACTTATTGGATTTGAAGTACTGAGCTCTAGTTAGTTCTCGAGTGCTGAAGTATTGAGTACTGGCAGAATTTAATTGCTGAAGTTCTGAGGACTGGACACTGACTCAGTACTTGATACTTCAACACGTACTTCAAGAACTTATTGTATTTGAAGTACTGAGCTCTAGTTAGTTCTCGAGTGCTGACGTATTGAGTACTGGCAGAATTAAATTGCTGAAGTTCTGACTATTGGACACTGACTCAGTACTTGATACTTCAACACGTACTTCAAGAACTTATTGTATTTGAAGTACTGAGCTCTAGTTACTTCTCGAGTGCTGAAGTATAGAGTACTGGCAGAATTTAATTGCTGAACTTCTGAGGACTGGACACTGACTCAGTACTTGATACTTCGACACGCACTTCAAGAACTTATTGTATTTGAAGTACTGAGCACTGGTTAGTTCTCGAGTACTGACGCTTTGAGTACAGGCAGAATTTAATTGCTGAAGTTCTGAGGACTGGACACTGACTCAGTACTTGATACTTCAACACGTACTTCAAGAATTGATTGTATTTGAAGTACTGAGCTCTGGTTAATTCTCGGGTACTGGCGTATTGAGTAAAAACAGAATTAAATTGCTGAAGTTCTGACTATTGGACATTGACTCAGTACTTGATAGTTCAACACGTACTTTAAGAACTTATTGTATTTGAAGTACTGAGCTCTAGTTAGTTCTCGAGTGCTGACGTATTGAGGACTGGCAGAATTGAATTGCTGTAGTTTCTAAATACTGGGCACTAACTCAGTTCTTCATACTTGAAGCACTTCTTGTACTTTCCCACCTCTGACCCAAATACCAACGGTCAAGATACCGACATTAAAAATATAAAGAATTTAATTATTGTCTCCTACTGCGAATTGAGGGCAAGTCTCTTGGCCTTTTTTGATTGTCAGTATTTTAGGCGCCGATCATTTGACCGTTTGTATTTTCTCCATCCATCTTTTGAATATCGGTATTCGAGTACGTCTTTTGGATGGATTCCGTGTTACGTAATACTTCATCTCCATGCGGTCCAGAGTCGATCATTTGATGACGCGACCCATCGGGATCGATGACCAAGTTACATCATGCAGGATCTGTGATTCGCATCCGTCTCGTATCCCCGGGCGATTGCCTACCGACGCATGATGTCGGCAATGGTGAAGCCCTGCCGCGCCGGTTGCCGCGGGGGTCCTCTCGCGGGTGGAAGATGCTGCTGTTGAAGCTGCTGGGGTTGCGGCGTGGGTGCTCTAGGTGTCCTGGCAGCGGCTTTCTCAGCGGCCCTTTCCCGCGCTCTCTGTTCCAATTCCCTCTCCCTCTGTCTCTCCCGGTTGAACTCGCGTTCCCGTTCCCTCTCGCGTTCCTGCAGCTCCAGGAGTACCCTGGACGGACCCGGTGATCCCAGTCGCCGTCTGTAGGAGGACAGGATCAAGGGTGGCGGAGGCGGAAGAGCTGCAGGTGGATTTGGATGACCGCTCGTTATGGTCGACGGTTTCTGGTTGACCTGGTGCAAGTCCCGCCGGATTTGGAGCTGGGGCCTGGACGGCAGAGCCTGAACGCTCCGGGCCTGACCGGGATAGTCCGAACTGCCGCTCGGACCTGGATTCAACGAGGACGCCTGACTGGACGGCGTCCCGCTGGCCGATGTCGAAGACTGCGGCCCCGCGGACGTTGAGGTGGATGACGACGACGGACGCGCTCCTGAGGACTCCGTGCCCGATTCGTCCTCCGCGGGACTGCTGTCGTCGTCCTGACGCAGCGCCTCCTCCAGAGCCTCGGGCGGCACGTCACCCACCGCGTGGGTCAGGGCGTGACGGCGAAGATCGCAGTTACGACGGAAGACCTTTCCGCAGGAGGTGCACTCGTACGGCTTGTGATCCGTGTGAGTCAACAAATGAGTCTTCAGGTTACTGCGCTGGTTGAAACTCCTCGCGCAAACCGGACACTTGTGAGGGGACTCCTCCATGTGGAGGATCTTGTGGACGGCGAGGGTGCGACTCTGACAGAAACCCTTGCCACACTCGCCGCACTTGAACGGCTTCTCCTTGCTGTGAATGTACCTGCGGGAATTGATACGAGATTAGGCATCGTTGGCGAGAAATTGCCGATGCGGAGGGAAGAAGCAATTGGAAACTTTCAAGAGCTATGACTCCATTTACGGTTGGAATGCACTGTAAAAAAAATTGTTAATTTAATGTACCGGACTGGAAGTTTTTATGCGAAAACTGGTACAGGAAATTCAATATACAATTATGATGAAAAATCAAAGTACTTTTTCATTGAAATTAAAGTAAATTATGAAAATTAAAGTACTTTCATA
>JAPYZC010004923.1:0-19029 GCA_030522665.1 Ichneumoninae sp. A BG-2022a | reverse complement strand
TCTTGGAGCACAAGTGTCGATACACAGAAATCCACTGCGCATGCGCACTTGACGCTGGGAACGACGACTTGTCGTACCATATTGTTTTATTTTTATAATCTTTTTTTTTCGATGCTATACATTATTGAAAAAATTTGTCCATTTATGTTCGGCAGTTTTTTTTGCGTTGGTCTTTTCGTCGTGTGCCTGGATCGACATCGAACAGCGAACCGTTATAATAAATCTTGGAGCACAAGTGTCGATACACAGAAATCCACTGCGCTTGCGCAGTTAACGCTGGGAACGTCGATACGTTCTACGATTCCTTTTTTATTATTGAAAGAATTTGCCCTTTTACGTTCGACAATTCTTTTTTCACTTTGGCCTTTTGCTCGTATTTCCGGATCGACATCGAACAGTGAACCGTTATAATAAATCTCGGAGCGAAAGTGTCGATAACCAGAAATCCACTGCGCATGCGCGCTTGACGCTGGGAACGTCGACATGTCGTACGATATTGTTTTAATTTTTTAATTTTTATAATCTTTTTCTAATGTTATATATTATTGAAAAAATGTGCTCTTTTACGTCAGACAATTTTTTTTCATGTATGCCTCTTGGCCGTCTTCCCGGATCGACATCGAACAGTGAACCGTTATAATAAATCTTGGATCAAGAATATCGATAACTAGAAATCCACTGCGCTAGACGCTGGGAACGTCGACATGTCCTACGATTCCGTTTTTTCATATTTTTTCTAATGCCATATATTATTGAAAAAATTTGCCCTTTTACTTTGGACAATTTTTTTTTTCACTTTGGCCTTTCGGCCATGTCCCCGTATTGACATCGGATAGTGCACCGTTATAGTAAATCTTGGATTAAGAGTGTCGATTCCCAGAAATCCACTGCGCATGCGCACTTGACACGATTTGTTTTTTTTTTATTTTTTTTTATGCAATATATTATTGAAAAAAATTGCCTTTTTACATCGGGCAATTATTTTTTTTTTTTCACGTTGGTCTTTGGCCGTCTTCCCGGATTGCCAGCGAACAGCGAATCGTTATAATAAATCTTGGATGAAAAGTATCGTTACCCAGAAATCCACTTCGCAGGAGCATTTGAACTCGGAAACGTGGACGGCTCGTGATTGTTGCTGGCGCTTATCCAGCTGTTTCTGGATAATATCGTCGGTCGTAACGCGCGCTAGTAGGAAGAGGTTTGAGGAAAGGATCGAGCTCGATCCTGGATAGCTCGTGCACGCACAGCGAACTCGAGCTCGCCCGCGCGCCGTTTCTTCGTCCAAGACTTCCGCCAGTTCGCGACGTCGAGAGTCTCGCTCTACTTAATGAAGCAACGTCGCGACTCGACGCACCTGAACTACGCGAGTTTCGCGGCGTACGGTCACGCGGGACGCGCGCGACTTTGGCTCTGCTGGACGGAGGCGATCAAACAAAAATTCACAATGCGCAATACCATTTTCACGACAAACAAAATGCGACATCGATTTAAAAAAAATATATATATATATATATATATTTTTTTTTTTATTTATTTTAAGGACGGAGTATTTCAAAATTTATGAGTTATTATATCGTAGATAAAAAAAAGGAACTCCGCGCCCAGTTATTGGCCATGTCGGAGATTAATTTACGAAAGGTTGAACCACTTTCTACTATAATAATGTATTGCAAAAGTTATTAGTTATTATATCGTAGTAAAAAACACAGATACTCCGTGTCCAATTATTAGCCATGTCAGAATTTATTTTTTATAAAAGGTTAAACAATATTCTACTATAATAATATATTGCAAAAGTTATTAGTTATTATACCGTAGCAAAAAAAAAGATTCTCCGTATCCAATCATTGGCCCTGTCGGAGGATTTAATTTACGAAAGGTTGAACCATATTGTACGATAATGATGTATGTGTTGCAAAAGTTATTAGTTATTAAACCGTAGTAAAAAAAAAACTTCGTGTCCAATTATTGTCCATTCCGGAATTTAATTTACGAAAGGTTAAACCATATTGTACTGTAATTAATAACGTATATATATATAATATAGGTAAAGTGGTGAATAAAGCCCACCTCTACCAGCACGTAAATCAATGATCCATGGACCGGACCATATTAACCCCTTTGCCCTAAATCCAGGACTTTATCAAAAAAGCCCTGGATTGTCGCACGCGCATGCGCAGTGCAACTTCCCGACTGAAACGCGCAACCGTCCGCTATATCTGTAAACCACCGATCGGCACAGCTAATTACTTTAAAAAAATTACTTCTGATAAGCCAATATTTGAGTTATTGTAGCATAAAGTCAATCAGAACCAGGATTTTTAAAAAGGTAAAGTTATGCGTATACAGTTTATACGCATAAGCCGACGACATTGAGCCTTCTCGAGTTTGCCGCTGCAGGACCATATTAATCCCTTTTTTGCTCAGCCCGCCTAGAATTCCAGCACTTTATCAAAAAAAAAAACCCCGGATAGTCGTACGCGCATGCGCAGTGTAACTTCCCGACTCAAACGCGCAACCGTCTGCTATTTCTGTAAACCACCGATCGGCAAAGCTAATTACTGAAAAAAAAATAAAAAAAAATATTACTTCTGATAGGCCAATATTTGAATTATTGTAGGAAAAAGCCAATCAGAGGCAAGATTTTAAAAAAGGTAAAGTTATGCGTATACAGTTTATACGCATAAGCCGACGACATTGAGCGTTCTCGAGTTTGCCGCTGCAGGACTTTCTATACCGTAACTACTGTAAGTTTAATGTATACTATAGCGATAAACGCATATAGCTACCGTCTATAGCCGAGCAGACGCAGTCTGGAAACTCGCCGCCCTGCGGAATCGAAAGTAAATATCTGATACTCGTGAAACGCGCGTACGCACATTAACGAAAGCGCGGTGCACGTTTATTCTCAGCCTCGATTACGTTGCTCTACACTTTACTTTATATCCCCGAGCCGGCAGGATTGGTTACGCCTTTCGAAAACACGAGAGACAACGCGCCGTTTTCGGTCGCGGAACCTGCGCGCGCAGACGGGACCTTGCCGAACGAGATCTCGTCCCGATCAAGGTCCTTTTTGACGGGTCGACTGCCATTTCGGCTTCCCAACAAACTCTCATACTCCGACTCACTCTTATCCGTGATCGCTCGCATCCGTTTTGACTATAAAAAATGCCGTGGCGAGACGCTTATTAATTACGTTATGTGTAACAAGTGTATCTGAATCGATTTTTATCAGAGTGGCCTTCGATGACGTTGATTGATTTTATTCAAGGCTAAATATCGAGGCCCAATACTCCTTTCGCAGGAATGTTGGGGGGGGGGCGATTTAAGGGAAATTGCCATTCGGCTAAAGATCGTCTTGGTAGGCCGAACTTTATTGCCATCCACTCAACGAATTGTTTTCCATGCTCGGCATTTTTTTTTGTTTTAGTATTTAAGTTAAGTTATTTTTAACTTATTAAGGATCCTAATAACGTGGATTGCCATTTCGGCTTCGTAACAGACTCTCATACTCCGACTCACTCTTATCCGTGATCGCTCGCATCCGTTTTGACTATAAAAAATGCCGTGGCGAGAGGCTTATTAATTACGTTATGTGTAACAAGTGTATCTGTATCGATTTTTATCAAAGTGGCCTTCGTTGACGCTGATTGATTTTATTCAAGGCTAAATCGCGAGGCCCAATACTCCTTTCGCAGGAATGTTGGAGGGGGGGGGGGGCGATTTAAGGAAAATTGCCGTT
This sequence comes from Ichneumoninae sp. A BG-2022a, assembly GCA_030522665.1. Taxonomy (NCBI): domain Eukaryota; kingdom Metazoa; phylum Arthropoda; class Insecta; order Hymenoptera; family Ichneumonidae; species Ichneumoninae sp. A BG-2022a. The sequence goes on along the minus strand of JAPYZC010004923.1, from coordinate 15,287 downwards.
CGGCTAAAAACCGTCTTGGCAGGCCGAACTGGATTGCTATCCGCTCAACCAACTGTTTTCCATGCTTGGATTTTGTTTTTGTTTTAGTTATTAAGATAAATTATTTTTAACTTATTAAGGGTCCTAATAGCGACCTTGCCGCACGAGATCTCGTCCCGATCAAGGTCCTTTTTGACGGGTGGACTGCCATTTCGGCTTCCCAACAAACTCTCATACTCCGACTCACTGGCATCCGTTTTGACTATGAAAGATACCGTGGCGAGAAGGTTATTAATTACGTTATGTGTAACGAGTGTATCTGAATCGATTTTTATCAGAGTGGCCTTCGTTGACGTTGATTGATTTTATTCAAGGCTAAATATCGAGGCCCAATACGCCTTTCGCAGGAATATTGGGGGGGGGGGGGAGGGAAGAGGGGGGCGATATAAGGAAAATTTACAATTTGGCTAAAGAGGGTAGGGTTGGCTAAAGAGAGACCAATCTAAACCGGACTGCTTTCCACTCAACCACATGTTTTCTATGCTGACATTTTTTTTTAAGGATCTCATTATAGATCGTCTATGCTTTCGATCATTAGCAAGGGCGAAGGTACGCTCGGAAATGGAAAAAGTTAACATTTTTTTAAATATTAAAAGTTAAACACATAATTTTTTTTTTTTTAAAGAAATGAATCCAAAATTGCAGCAAAGTTTTTGGGCTTTTTTGGGAATATGCGTAACTAATGGCATTGGCAGGAAGTGGGTTGAGTTTTGTGCGAATAATATTCAATATACTACTCGGTAAATAAAATAAATACTCGTCCGATTTTTCAATAAAATTCCAACGGGAATTCGATATCCGCGCAACTTGTAACGTGAGCTTCGGCGGTGAAGGCTGGATAAATGTTTTCTCGAAATATTTCATGTACACAAGCCCCATACCGGATTTGCGAGTCTACGGGCACCTGCGAATTGTCCATGTGTGACGAGTGGAACTGGTATAGCGAGTTGTCGGTTCAGTAGAGACGATAAATTTGTAGATCGTTGAAACGTTGGGTAAGTTTTTAAAAAAAGCAACACATCGCAGCTATACCGTTTTAATGTTAATAACGCGATATGCAGAGAAATTGCGCTTTCCCAGTGGCATCGATTGGTCAGTAGACCGAGTGCCCGGCGCTTTCCATAAACTCGCAAAATGGCATCGAGCTTCATGAGACTCCCATTCGGAATCGCAAACGGATCGGAAATCGAAAATTTCCAGCAGGGCCTTCATTATTATAATTTGAATTGTGCGAATCGAATCGGATCGCCGTATTAGGACGTCGTTACAACTTTCAATTTCATTGCGTTTTCACTTTTATGATATAAAAAATATAGTCACTTTTATAGCATATAAAGTATAGTAACTTTTGTAGCATAAAAAGTATAGTGACTTTTGTAGCATAAAAAGTATAGTAATTTTTGTAGCATAAAAAGTATAGTAACTTTTATAGTATGAAAAGTATAAACTTTTCATTATAACTTTTTTATTATAAAAAGTATCGGAACTTTTAGTGTTATAACGAAGTACGGGATATTTCAACTATGTTGTAGTCAGACAGGCAAATTTGTCAGTGGGTAATTGAGTGGCATTCGAATGGATAATATTAACCTTTGGCACTCACTTTCATGATTGACAGTTAATGCATGTAACTCATGTTTTATGTATTTTTTTTAGTAAGTAAAAAATGTCCTTATTAATCATTTAAGGCCACTTAAGAACTTAACCACTTTAAAACTTTTTAGGTGTTCAGACAAGATTTTCATTAAGTTTCAACATTGCAGGAAACTTGGTTGCCGATGTAAAATATCACCGAAACAATTTCAAGAAATCGTAACAAAAATATCGATTTTTTTTACTGTTACGAATTTTGTTTTTTTTAAAACTACAATCCACACGAATTTATTACAACATGAAGTCGATTCGATCGATATCTTCGACAGCTGTTCATCGAAACCGTCGAAACAATAAAGTACAGCGCAATATAAAGAACTCGCGGTAGTTCGAAGAAATATGATAACGATATGGGGTTTCGTTCCAGAGTCGCAGGGAAAGGCGCGGTAAACGAGTCAAGGCTCCCGAGGTCTCTGCAGAAGTGCTGTAACCGACTGCTGTCGAGGAAAGTCCGAGCTTTTATTGGACGCTTTATCCTGCGGCGATTCATCCGTGTGCAAAGTCCGCACACTGAGAGAAGAGTTTATTTAATGTTATTACATTTTTATTGAGCCAAATAAAATTTAATTGACCCAAAAAAACTGTTAAACCATTCGGTCATAAAAATGGTCATACAAAAATTATTTGGCTCAATAAAATTTTGTTACCGTAAAAATATTGTACACGAACGTTTCGAATGTTACCAATGTGGTAATAAAATCAAATCGTCTCACAGTGATTTTAAATATCACCAACACATGGTGAATTTTCAAAAAATGTTACGTTAATGTTGCAAAAAAAATGTCTTATTGGTAATTTCACATATAGATAAATTATTTTCACCACTTTTTACGGTAAATTACGAGAAACCTTTGTGACCGTATTTTCACAACAAAATATTTTGAGAAAAAAATAATTACGTCATAATACGGTAATTTGGTGAAATATTAAAATACCGCAATTTCCACATCTCCATTAACGACACGTTAAATAAAGGGACAGTTTTCTATATTCAAAACTGAATAAACGCATTTGTCACTTACCTAAAAAAATTATTTAAACGAATCTTCGTATTCCGATTTCACAAAACAATTTTTTACGACAAAAGATTTTGACGAAAAAAATTACGTCATAATACGGTAATTTAGCGAAGTATTAAAATACCGCTATTTCCACATCTCCATTAACGACACGTTAAATAAAGGGACAGTTTTCTATATTCAAAACTGAACAAACGCATTTGTCGCTTACTTAAAAAAATTATTTAAACGAATCTTCGTATTCCGATTTCACAAAACAATTTTTGACTATGTACCAAGTTTGTGCAGCGGAGTCCCACGTGGGATATCTTTCTCGACCACGAAATCGACGGTGCAACAGCGAGCCCACGGAAACCTCGCCGAGATTGCGAATAAACTTGCGCATGCGCGCTAAACGCACGTACGTGTCTTTGCACATACGCCGGTCGATCCGGTGCGATACGCCCATACTGGAACCGGAGTACGTGTATCTGTATCCGCATCGTGGCATTAAATTATACCTTCGCCTCATACTTATCGCACGCGTATTTCCACCTATAATACGCGCTAGGTTTCACGAACGTGAGGTGTAGGTATAGCGCAATGTGCATACGGGAGATTCAGGTACGGTCTCGCGTAGGTCGAGAAACACGTTCACTTTGCCCCCCCCCCTCCCTACCTTTTCTAAACACCTTCATCGCGACACTATTGTATGCGCCGCCGGGATAAATGTGTCCCAGAGCTGACATCCGTCTTTGAGAAAAACAATACCATTTTTTTTTAATAAAAATTAATTTTTTTTTTTTTTATAAAAATAAAAAAAGTTACGTTAATTTGAAAAAAGCATCGTGGACGAAGATGAAATTCGATCGTGTTCATATAATGACGAAGTGAAAGAGGCGCAAGTACATTGTACTTGCGCCTCTGTTGTAATCGTAATGGTGTTTGTAATCGTCGAACAAGTGGAAGAAGAAGATGAAGATGTTGAGGTGTTATGAGATCTTCCCATGATCCACTTTCACCGACGATGCGAGAAGGCACTTATAGAATATTCATAATTTCATTATTCTCTGTACATATCGTAACGTGGGGTTTTATCGTCTCATTACATAGTCCTCCCCCCCCCCTCACGCCCGCTCTGCTAGCGTTACCAACCCATGTATCGTGGTGGAAATTTTACAACGTTCCATTGGGCAATTATAAGGTCCGGAACAAATCCGATAAGCACCTTCTCAGAACCAATGTAAAGCTCCAAAATTTCTACCAAGGTCGTTCAGTCAGCAAGGGCGAAATGTAAAAATCTAATGTATGAAATTTAATGTACCAGTTTCTGCATAAAAACTTCCAGTCCGGTACATTAAATTTAGAATTTTTTTTATCAGTGTAGGGGACACCGGGGCAAAATGGCACAGCGGGGCAAAACGAGACAGTGAGGGGAAAACTCAATTTTCCAATGATTTTTGGATGCCCCATTTTGTCCCAACGATACACCCGGATTTGCAAACCCGTTTTGCCCCACGTACCACCATCGCCACCATACAAAAGTTATCGGAGAATTGCGTTTTGTCCCATTATCCCGTTTTTCCCCGGTGTGCCATTTTGCCCCGCTCTCCCCATTTACAATAATCGTAATTTTATTTATTTTTGTTTAATCATTTTTCAGGTTTTCCATTTTAGACCTATATGGAATCACCTCCGGAGGAAGAGCGTAAAAAAGAACAATTTCTGATTCATTTTGCCCCACCCAAATGTACTCATATATCTATGCGTATAGCGAGTCGAGTGCTCACTTATCTCTGATCGAAAACAAGTGAGATTATTAAATCCGTAGATGAGAAAAGCAAATTTGTAAAAAAAGAAAAAAAAATGACCGACACAGGAAAGAATATAAATAGCATCCTCGAATCCATTAACAGCGGCGGTAGTTGTATAATTTTGTACGAATGCTGTGTGCGCGGTCCGGTGCTGGAATGCACTTTACCCCCGCGCTAATATGTCGAGGAGTGCATACGGTCGTAAGCGGCGTGTTCTTACGAATGTAAGGCCGATGCGTTGATCGCGGAATTCCAGCACGTGATTCGCTGAAAATTGGTGTAATTCACCTTTCCGTGACTCTTCACTCGCTCTGCTCCCTCTTTATTATCTTTCCATAGATGTGGCTAATTGTAATACAGTGTCTGGATTTATTTTTCCAATCCAATGGCACTCGTCTGGATTTTATATGTACCGCACTTTTACCTTCCAGTTCACCAAGGTGTACTTGAAAGTAAAAGATGAAGGCTGTTTTGGAAAGCATTATCATAACGAAGGATCAGCATTCAATTTTTTAAAAATTGGGTACATGAATATTTTTTGAACGCAATAAAGCCCAACACCAATTCAATGGTGGATTTGAATTACGAAAACTTTTTAAAAAATTAATAAAAGTAAAATGTATTTTATATGTACCGCACTTTTACCTTCCAGTTCACCAAGGTAGACTTGAAAGTAAAAGGTTGTTTAATTAAAAAGTAAAAAGTGTTTAAGGAAAGTAAAAAGGCTGTTTTGGAAAGCATTATCATAACGAAGGATCAGCATTAAATTTTTTTTAAATTGTGTAAATGAATTTTTTGAACGCAATGAAGCCCAACACCAATTCAATGGTGGATTTGAATTACGAAAACTTTAAAAAAAAATTAATAAAAATAAAATGTATTTCATGAAACTAGACTTTGTTTACAAGAACACTGAGAAAAAGAAATGGTTGGAAAATTTAAAAAGTGTGTTTGAATAAAAAAATGTTCAATCGATGCAAATAATCAATAATCCACTAAATCAAATAATCGTTTAATGAAAACACTGCTTAATTTGTAACAAATCAAATAACACCTTTCAACGCAACCGCGACTTTCGACTAGCCCAACAATTTTCTTTTTCTCAGCGAGCGGAAAACTAATTTACCTTTATCGATACATTTCTTGCAACAAATAAATTTATAAAAAAAAAAAATAATGAAAACCTTCAAAATAAAAAAAAAAAAAAAAAAAAAAAAAATGATTATTGGAAGCATTCCTCCAGATAATTGATTTTCGTTCGCCGTCCATCATGCACCGAGCATGCGCCCTGTGCATCAGATGCACGCATCCAATTCCAATCGCGCACGTACCCGGCGGATGCCATAAGTGTACCCTCGATTAGATAGCTATATGTACAAAAGTTATTACCTATCTCTTCCATAGCTCGGGCAGGATAGGAACGCGCCGGGAAAGAGTGCGTGTACCCGACAGCTGGCTGAGACTGTATAAGGTTGCGCCGATGGTCGCGCCGTGGGAGTGGGACCGATCGATCCCACGGATCGATCAAGGTTTTGCGCGATCTCGCACCGCGGCTTTATTACGCTAGGCGCTGTCACAGCGGCACCCGAGTGCGATCACTCCGATCGTTCTTGCGCGAAAGGAACTGCCGGCCCTTTTTTTCGCATCTACGTGACTCATGCGGGTCGCGCGCACGAGCAACCGCGCATGCGCGCTCGGGCGCATGCGCGGTTGCTCCCGGAAAATAGCCGTGTGCCGCGCGTGCCCTATCAACGCTCTCGAGGATCGTTTTGAAAGTGCCTGCACGGTCCCTGCGATACACACGTACGATTAATGCGGCGAATAACGCGGGGCGAACAAGCTCGTGAGAATTCGAGCTGTATGATCGATAGTCCCTAGTGGCCGCGCGATCAACTCGATTCCAATAATGCGGCTGGGAGTCGGTCCTTGGGAATCCGGATTCGAGTCCCGTCCCGCGTTTATCACTTGCCGGCGTTGCACACAGAAAAATCATTTATTTGACGCACACTCGCAAATTTCCATTTGGTTTAAATTAATATTTTTATTGATTTAAATAACTTTGTATTGAAATAAAGTAAATATTTGATTAAATAAAATAAATATTTCATTAAATCAAATAGATATTTGATTTAATCAAATAAATCTGTGATTAAATTAAATAAATATTTATTTCCGGGCGCCCGGTCAAATAAATTATTTTTCTGGGTGCACGGTATGGCGACGCTCCGAGCCGGCAATTGTCAACGAGCATCTGTCCCGAGTCCGCTCCTGAAAAATCATTTATTTGACGCGCACCCGCAAATAAATGTGTATTCGGTTTACATAACTTTTTATTGATTTAAATCACTTTTTATTGAAATCAAATGAGTATTTGTTTAAAAAAAATGAATATATGTTTAAATCAAATGCATATTTGTTTAAATCAAATGAATATTTGTTCAAATCAAATGAATATTTGTTTAAATCAAATGAATATTTGTTTTAAAAAAATGAATATTTATTTAAATCAAATGGATATTTATTTGCGGGGGGCCAGTGAAATAAATTGTTTTTCTGTGTGCGACCTCGCCGAGAGATCCGAATCTTGCGTGCTCCGGGCGACTTCCGATTTTCGTGCGCCATTTAAAAGTCCTTGGGTGGGGCTGCGGCCATCGAGACGGGAACCTCGAAGGAGGTCCGGGTTCACCCGCAGGAATCGGGCAGAGTTGCGCCGCGCGACCTTAACAAGGTTGACCGGTGTGAAAGGAAAGGACACTCGCTCAAAGGACGTCGACAGCGAGCTCGGCGCCGTCGCTGTCCAGTCTCTCGAAATTCCTCGAATACTTTGCATAACAAGCGCAGTTGACGAAAATAGACTTGGAGCTTAAAAAAAAAAAAAATGCTTCATACATTTTTTATTTATTTATTTTTATTATGTTAAATCCTTAAGAAGTAGTCGACTTGATTTAGTGGAATGACGAAGGGAAAGTCAAATTGGACCGTTCTCGAGGACCGTTGTGATTTAGAGATCCGAATTCCTTCGAGTCTCTTCGCCCCGTATTCTTTCCTTCTTTTACTTTATTTTATTGTCGAGCTGTTAAACCACCGCGATATAGTTACAGTTTCGTTGGCGCCGCTGGCGTCAATGCATTCGCGAGGAAGCGGGTTTCGACGAAACCGGTGAAACTGGATGCACACCTTTCACCTATGGTATTTTTAACATTTTTTTTTTGTGTCTTTTTCGGTTTCGCGTGTTATTGTAGTGGGTGGCGAAATTCGGATTGATTCCCCGAGACGCTCAGCCAACTAGGCCGAGCTTCCTTTCCTTCGTAATATTATTATTAATATTATTATTAATAATAGTAGTAGTAAAAGGCCTTTATTACACTCGGTGCGAAAATGGCAGTTTTACGCACGCTTTGCGTAAAACTGCAATTTTCACACCTTGTGAAGTAAAGTTTGGTACGATACTAGTGCGAAAAACTTCTTCTCCAATCGTGTGATTACAGCACTCGTCAGAACAACTTTTATCGCACTAGTATCGTAAGTTAATATTATTGACCTACCTTACAATACGAGTTCTATTTTTTTTTAAATTCTTTTTTCTTTCTTTTTTTTATACATTACAATGCCTTAGGGTGGGCCAATGACCCATTGACCGAAGTCCTTAGCCTTATTAATATTATTATTAATATTATTGTTTCAATTTTATGTTAAGACCTGGTGCACAGACGATGAAAAACGAAATAAAAAGTCTGACTGAAAACTGTAAACTTTCTTATAAAGTCAGAGAACAATGAAACTGGATAGTCATTGAGGTGTCGTTACGATCGAGAAATCACCTAAATTTGTAAAAAATTATTATAATGTTTACTAAGTTGATAAATCACGAATATTATCAAAGATGCATAACAGCACGAAATTGGATGTAGGGATTCCAGTTGCATTCATACTCGAAAGGTCTTCCACGAATCTGGCGTTAATTGAGCGTTAGTTGGAGTCACGGCTTCGAAGTTCCGCTAAAACGCGAGAATCCATTTCCCGCGCAAAGTGTTCAATTTACCCATGTAATCCTCCTTAAACAGAAACGACGCAAATTACCGTGCGCTAACGCGGGAGAGATAAAAAAGTTTGTTCTGCCAATCGACTCAGCCCAGCGGATTATATTATTTCCAGTCAATGTTGCCATATAATTTTTCCGTCTGCGCGCGTGCGGTTAAGTAAGTGCCGGTGAGCTGTACCAGTAACACTAATCGCACCGTCATTAGCGCCAATTGTCTTTGACTACCGAACGAACGAACTTTTGTTTTACGATCCCGCGGCGACACCGACGTTCCGATACTTTCAGCACGAAAAATCATTTCTTTACACATACATAAACACTCGCGAACCGAAGCAGCTCTATCATCTCTTTCTTCCTTTCACCTTTCCCACAGCCACGGCGCGAGCTGTACCGATATAATGACGGTACCAAAACTGCTGAGAATCCTTTCGACAAAACCAATACATTTTTTGCTCCCTCGTGTTCATCGAGAATTATAATAATCAGTTACGAATCGAAATAATTTATGTGACGGGCGCCCAGCAAATAATTATTTATTTAATAAAAATAAATATTTATTTAATTTATATAAAATTTATTTAAATCAAAAATGTACTTTAGTTGAACCAAATAAATATCTATTTATGGGTGCCCAACAAATAAATAATTTTTCTAGGTATGTATGTGGAGTATTCCCTACCATATCGACTTGGGTTCAACCCTTCACAGCTCACTCCGGCACAGATTAAATTTTTTTTTACACCATATTTTACAGACTTTTAAACTGTAGCGATCAATTGGTTTATTTTTTAAATCAGGAATAATTACACAATTTAAAAAATCTAATAACATATGTGAGTGCTTTTGAGAGTTAAAAATCGGGAGCCCAACCCAGGATGCGAAGGGTTCGACTTTGAGTATTTTCGGAATTCGGAGCAACACTCTTCATAATTCAGATTCCCACCGAGCCAAAAATATTTTTGCAATTATCATTTGGGTCAAAAGTTAGCAACGTTGCTCCAATGGTATCATTGACAGCTGTCACTTTTCGCAGATAATTTATTTTCCGGCGTAACGATGACAAAAAAAGTATTCTATTATATTGTATTATTATTATACATATATATACAATTATAATTATTATAAATATTTATATTATTCTATTATCGACTTGCTAGGAAAGCAACTTTCTGCGAAACGTGACAGCTGTCAATAATTTCGTTGGAGCAACGTTGCTAACTTCTATACCTTATCATCATCGCATATTAAAAACATTTTTGGAAATCTGTAGAAAGACTCTTGAAAATTTAGGGTCAAACCGTGCCAAAAATGCGTTTACAATTATCATCGCACATTAAAAACATGTTCAGAAATCGGTATCGTGGCACTTAAAAATCTACAGTCCAACCGTGCCAAAAATGTGTTTGCAAATATCATAGCATGTGCAATATTTCTCCAGTTTTTCTCACGTACCCGCCGAGGAATTGCAGTTTGCACTTAGTAATTTTTTTGGCGCAACCTGTAAGCAGCCGTGCATGCATACCGTGCCTCGGGCCGGTTACTTCTCGAGCCGGCCGACTAGCCGTGACATAATTCTGAATTGCATGCCCGTCGGGATCGCCTCTCCCTGCGCCTCGAATTTACCGATTACAGCGTATCACGATTCAGCCCGCGAATCGGCGACCGAGTGTAAATGCGATCGAGCGAAAAAAAAAATGAGAGTAGTCGAGTCGTGGCACTTACAGGCGCGGTAAAGCTGCAACAGCGAAACTTTGTACACCTCGACGGGAAACCCTCTCGCGGGCTTGAGCCTCGCTACAATTATCTTAGTCTCGACGGCATTATCCAGTCTTTCTTTCTTTCTTCATTCCTACGGGGTCCTCGGCCCTCCTTGCCCCGATCTCTTGCCGCGCCCGACGAAATTTCTCTCCTGACGAGCGTGACGCAATAGGGCACGGATACCGACTCGGGATAGACCGATCATTATCGGTTCACAGAAGTCAGCACTCTCAAGAAAATCTCGATATATTATATATAATATATATGTATGTACAGTGTTGCAATTAAGTGAATTAACAACACTTATCTTTCGTGTCGAAGCGAATATCATTAAATAAGGAGACTGTTATTGATTGCCAATCGCTGTCTGTCGGAGATAGTCTCAAATAGACGAATCTCGCAATTTTTTTTTATAGAGGTATACAAACATCTCTCACAAAGGGGGAGGGAGGGATTTTTTCGAATCGTTTTATCTCGCCGGGAACAGCAACTATGAACATTGGAAATGGCTCGTTTTAAAATATCATTTATTTCACTCGGTGCGTAAAATGCGGTTTTACGATTGCATTACGATAAAACCGATTGCAACACTCGCCTTCGGCTCGTGCTGCAAACTCACACTCGTCAGAAAAAGTTTTATCGCACTAGTATCGTAATGTATTATTTTAGTCTTAAGAAAAATTGACCATTTTCAGGATAGGAAATCCTATGTTAAATTTTGCGAAGCGGTACTTTTTTCAAAAAATTTGGAGATATCAAATTAAATGTTCAGGTGACCCATTTCTTTACATCTCACCGAGTACAGCAACTACGAAAATGGAGAATCGTTCAATTGAAAGGGTCATTTTTAGTCTTAAGGAAAAATCCTCCTGCCCAACATCCCCGCGCTTAGTCAGTAACGAATTGCCTTCCATATTTTCGTCTAGACTTAAGATTTTTGCCTAAAACATTAGCTTCCGTAGGCAATAAATAGAGGCATGAAAACCTAATTGAATTTTGTTGTCGTTATTAGCGAAGTGGATAACATTGTACGAGACTCAGAGAGCCGGAGTTAAATCGTAGCTCCGAATATCCCAACTACCAAAGTGCATACATAAACTCTAAAACACAGAACAGCGCCGACTTTTAACTGAGAATTGCAAAGCCGCTAAACGCGCTGACCGCTTCGAGCTAATTTCGCAAAGAATTTTATTTCTCGTATTCCCACGAGCTTTCGTGCATTAACCCCTCCGTAAGTCCGAGGTTCACAGATTATTTGTGGAATTTTAAAGAGCTAAATATCACCGTAAAAAAAATGTAAAAAAAAATTGCATACCAAAAATATCTAAAATCCTTGTAAAACACAGAACAGCGCCGACTTTTAACTGCGAATGGCAAAGCCGCTAATCGCGGCGACCGCTTCGAGCTACTTTCGCAAAGAATTTTACTTCTCGTATTCCCACGAGCTTTCGTGCATTAACCCCCCTGTAAGTCCGAGGTTCATGGATTATCTGCGGAATTTGAAAGAGCCAAATATCACCGAAAAAAAAATATATTAAAAAAATTGCATACCAAAAATATCTAAAATCCTTGCAATGGTTGTTTCCTCGAACTAAGCGTATCAGCGTAAAAATCTGGAATGTGAGAAACGTCGTAGAGGGATTGAATATATGAAGCCTTAAATATACGAGACTACATCTCAAGGAGGCAAGAAGGCTCATAGAGTTAGGTCGAGTGACTGGCCCTGACGACCTCGGTAATGAGTTAACAAGAAGACACGCATATTTTTGCACCTCATTAAAGCGACACAAGTCTGGCGGACCAGACGTCTTCATCATGGCATTAACTTGCCAAAAAACAATTTTTTAAATTTATTTATAGTGGAATCGAGACGACAAGATCTAGTTGGCCTATCCGCTGATCTGACGTACCGAATAGTGAATATTATAGTGGTCGTTGACTTCAAAAACGGACCTTTGGCGAATCCCAAAGAAAGATGATTTTTTTTAACGTCTCGGGTCCATCGTGTGATGTTCTGGGGTCAATGCCATTTGCGAATAAACAACACGTGGATTGGAAGGCGCTGATTGCGATTAGAGGAAAGTTCACGCTTGCGGAAGCGTGACATTTTAATGCAGTCCTGTGTATTATCTGCGCCGGGCTTGGTGATTAATTTTGAGGTAAATGCGTGTGACGAGCAGACGGTTAACAGACTCGGTTAGATGACTGAAGATCCGGTCGAGATGCGAAATGCGGTTGATATGTAAAGAAGAAGAGAAAGATCTGTTCAGATTTTCGGGGTTTCTTGGAATCGACGAAACGCAAATGTGAAGAAATAAAAAATATTAATATTAATAACGGGGCCGTACTTTAAGTACGTACTTGAAGTACATGAGTACTTTTTGGTACTTCAAGTACTCATTACAATTTTGAATACCAAGTACAAGAACTTTTTGAGTAGACACTCACATTACGGACTCTCGATGAGTATCCGTGAAGCGACCCAGTAGCATAACATCCTGTTTCTATTAATATATGATTATCCGTCTAGACTTTCCAATGAGCATAATGTTAACGAGAATCAATTTTTTTAACTCAAAAATCGAGCAAGGATGAGATAATTTTCGTTTTTTTTAATGGGACCCTTTTCGGTTTCATTAACGAAATTTTGTACGAAATTTTTGTATGGATTTTTTTTAATGAAAAAAATGAAGAATATATTAAAAATAGCCTCAAACCGACGGATTGCGAAAATTATAGTTTGCGATTTCTTACAATGAGGAAGCTTATGTGCAAGTCACTTTGCACCTTTTCTTAAACCTAGATAATGCCGAACGCTATGAACCTAATTGCGAAACGTACGTGGAAAAAGTACTTGACAAATTCTCCAAGTACAAAAAGTACTTGAGAAATAATTCAAGTACAAAGATTACTTGATAAATCATTCAACCGCAAATAGTAGTTGATACTTCAAGTACTTGTGATACTTTGTACCTTGTATTTTGTAATTGAAGTACTTTTGATACTTTGCCTAGCTCCGATTAATAAATACGCCTCGAGTAAATGGTAGGCGATCATCGCATACCAAAAATGTACGTGTAAAATGCCTGATTGATAATAACTCCTCGGGGCACGAAACATCTTGAGTCTCATTGGACGTTCGCGCATTGAAAATAGCGTGAGGCACACGCAATAATTGTGAAGAAAATATTACATCACACATCGCCGAACGCAAACTCGTCGACTGCACGAGTGCTCATTTTGCACGAGTGCTCATTGGCTTGCATCAATCAAAAAATCATTCGAAACACCTTCCGCTTCGCCCAACCCGCGCCCGTTCGGTAACGAAATCTGTAATCAATTTTTCACGTTCCCCGGAATCGTCTGTAAAAAAAAAACAGTCTCAGAGCGGATATTATGTCAGCTTCCGGTCAGACTTTCCTTCGACCGTAAATAATCAACGCCCGTGAAAAAGCCTTGATTACAGTTTTTATTGCACTTCACGGTATTTCGCATGCTTTTAATGATCGACGCTACAATTACTTACCATTTTTTAATTTTTAAAAAACATATATAATGATTAAAAAAAATAATAAAAAATAACAAAATAAAAAAAAACATTGAAGACTAAGAGGAGGAAATCGTATATTATGCCACAAGGGAGGAAAGTGCATGTTTTAACCGAGTGTGAAGTTTGAAGAAGTTCACACGAGGTGAAAATGCACTTCCTCCCTTGTCGCATACGATATTTTTTTTCCGACTTCGTTAAAATAACCACATTTCTTGCGTCGCAAAATCATCATATTCTCCAATGACCCCCTACTCCCTAGGGAGCAATGAAATTGTACTGCGCATGCGCACACGTTAACAGTGATTATCGGCCAATAATAGGCTATTTTCCGCCCGTATTGCACGCAAGGAATGTGGCTGTAGTAGCAAAGTCGGGAAAAAAGGTATTTCAGAACCGGAAGCGGACCGTAACACGGCCGCGCGGACTTTCCACGCGAAACAAAACTGAACGACCTAGAGTGGAAGAAGACGATGGCGTGGAAGGAAGCGCGACATTATACACGGACTCGCGTTAACTCCGTTGCGTAACGTTGCGTGGCTATATTTCGTCTGGAAACTTAGCGACGAGGGAGAGCAGCTCGGACAGTGACGAGAAACCTCTTGTGTACATGCAGCAAGTGCAACTGTATGTGTGGCTTCGCGAAGAGTGCACCGTTAGTCGAGTCGCCGTTACAGGGATTACATTGCGTCATAGGCCACTCGCGCATACGAGGACTGTTATCCTGCGGTAATCGAGGTAATTGAGCATTGATAGTCGATGCGCCGATCGGACCCTGTTTGGAAGGACGAATCGCCGCGGATGACAGAAATACACGCGGATGCTCACTAATGAGTCGATAATATTTGTTTTTTATGATTGCACCGAAGTGATCGGAAATTTTTTCGCTAAAATACATTTTTTTATCCCGACGGCGCAGAATCGCGTTTTAAGCTCTCTGACGAATTCTATTGAGGGAAATCTATTTATAAAAAAAAAGTTGAAAAGAAGCGACCAACTGGATCGTTATTAACTTAAGGTTGTACTAGCACAGTGACTAACGCCGCCTAAGTTCGAGAGAAAAAAGACAAAAATTACAAACACTGCTCGATGAGAAAAAAATCTGAAAAAATTCTAGCATATAAAAGGTGCTGAAAAGATTGTTTGTGCATAACAATAATTTCAGAATGTTCATTACAAATTACGGAAAAAAAAATTGTGCAACAAATTATCCGGCAACCAAATTTTTTTTATTACGAATATTATTTGTTAATTTTTCTGAATACGTATGAATTTTTTCAGAATTTTATCTAATACTTGAAAATTACGATTTTAAACAAATTTTAACATAAAGGATGCGAATAACATTTTGGGATCATTATTATGGACGAACAATCTTATCAGCATCTTCCATATGCTTGATTTTTTTCAGATTTTTATCCGATCGAGAAGTGTTT
>JAPYZC010004920.1:0-15222 GCA_030522665.1 Ichneumoninae sp. A BG-2022a | reverse complement strand
TTTTTTTTTTTTAACATCTGAAAGAATACTCCAATAATATATCGGCAAGCGTAACTAACGCTAAGAATTTTTCTCGTACGAAAAACAAGATTTTTTCGTGGTTCGCGAAAAAGGGGGTTGAGAGGGGGGGGGGGGGGGGAAAAAATATACGCGGTCGCACGCGATGATGGCGTGCGCTCACCCGTTGCCACGTTGGGAATGCGCGTTGGTGCTATTGTGCTCCGGCGGCCGATATTAAAATGCCGGTGATTGATGTGTGTACCGTGCACTGTTATAGCTATCCGCGAGCCCGACCGATACGCCATTGGCCTTTCCACATCCCTTTCGCCCTTTTTACGCAGCCGGGCTCTTGCACTAAAATACCGCAGCCTCGTCATAACGCCACGGGGAATGATATTGCATCTTCCGCGGCCAATGGCCACACTCATCCCTTAACCGGCCCTAAGTGGATAAGGGCGACGACCCTCCCCGAGCTGAGCGCGGACTTTATATTATTATCCATAAATACAGGGGAAAAAAAGATTAGTACAATTTACTCCCATTACTTCTACTACATGATATGTTTTTTCTGCAGTTAACGAACATTCCTTGTCCACGAATGCCTAACATTCTTTTATTGCTAGGTAAAATTATATGATAAACTTTTGACCTGTCTAGACATCATTTTTTTTTTATCTTACGGGACGTTTTTTTACTGTTCAACAGGAAAGGCAACGAATGGTAATTTTTTTTTAATACTTTCAATTATTTTCAGCAAAAGGAAGAAATGACGGCCGGTAATGTAGGAATTTTCATCTTCTGTCGGTGTTTTAGAATCGTTACTGGAAACTATGTTACATTATTTAATTTTTACTTTTTTTTTTTTCAAGCCGCGAACCGCTTTGCACGAAATTGCCTAAAGCCCTAAATTGTGTAATTCTTTCTTGATCCGAGGTTTATTTTCGAGACGGAGAGAGTCAAGTATACTGACTGATGACACAGGCAAAAATTACCAGCAAAAAGAAGAAACTGAATTTTGGTCTTTCCCCGGTGGAAAAATTTTTTTGCCAAAATTGCCTAAGGTCGATAATGTATGAATTTTCGTCTTTAGCCGGTGAAAACATGGTAGCAAAAATTACCAGCAAAAAGAAACTGAATTTTGGTCCTTCGTCGGTGGAAAAATTTGGCCAAAATTGCCCAAAGCCCTAAATCGTGTAATTCTTTCTCGACTCGACGATCCCCAAGGTTTATTTTCGGGCCGGAGAGAGTCGAGCATAGTAACCGATGACACCGGCAAAAGCGCGGGCGGTCGTCCCCGATCGGTTATAATGTTGCTGATGTTAATGCAATTCAAAAGGGCCGAAGCCGCGAACGACGTGACGGCCGAGTGGACGTCGGTAGCGTTCGCTCATCGATGAATAAACAGATCGATATACGCGGATAATAGCGTTAGTCTCATCGATGCGAGGAGCGCACATTGCGACGAACGAATATTCAATAGGTGGTGCATATATACGAGCGGGGAGAGCGAGGGGGAAGGCGGAGGGAGTGAGTAACGTCGATACGGTATCGATATCGATGCCCCGGAAATGTCGTACTACTCTTCGACCGGTGTGCAGTATTTAATAGCGAGCCGAACCGGGGTAACAGGTATCGCTGGCGCCCGAGAGAGAGCCGGGCCAGTCCGGATTGACACACGTGTCCCGGAGCTCCCTGCACGCGTGATACCTGATTCTTCTCGCCGCTACTGAATTATCGGAGAGCCCAGACCGTGCAAATTAGCCGGGCAAGTTGGACACGGGGATTAAAAAAAAAATAATTAAAAAATTTATTATGTCAATTTATCGCTGCATGAGAGTTCGGAGTTCAATAAGCGCGATGTCTGATTCTTCTACGTGGCTAGCGAATTATCGACGCGTCGAGACCTTGCTATATATTGATTTTTCTTTTTTTCTTTAGCGCGATTTAAAAAAAAAAATGGTCCCCTTTTCTTTAGCGTGCTGAATTTGCCCAGTTAATTATTTGGGCAAGTTGGACTGGCGAAAAAAATAAGGAAAAAATTATTTATAATCATTTATATTGCTGGATGAGAGTGCGGAATTCAATGCGTGTGATACGTGATTCTTCTCGCCGCTACTGAATTATCGGAGAGCCCAGACCGTGCAAATTAGCCGGGCAAGTTGGACACGGGGATTAAAAAAAAAAATAATTAAAAAATTTATTATGTCAATTTATCGCTGCATGAGAGTTCGGAGTACAATAAGCGCGATGTCTGATTCTTCTACGTGGCTAGCGAATTATCGACGCGTCGAGACCTTGCTATATATTGATTTTTCTTTTTTTCTTTAGCGTGATTTAAAAAAAAAATGGTCCCCTTTTCTTTAGCGTGCCGAATTGGCCCAGCTAATTATCTGGGCGAGTGATAAAAAAAATTCTCTTTTCTTTAGCGTGCCGAATTTGTCCAGTTAATTATTTGGGCAAGTTGGACAGGCGAAAAAAATAAGGAAAAAAAATGTTTATGATAATATATATTGCTGGACGAGAGTACGGAGTTCAATTCGTGTGATATGTAATTGTTTTCATCGCTATTGAATTATCGGAGAGCACAGGCTGTGCAAATTAGCCGGGCAAGTTGGTCACGGTAAATAAAAAAAAAAAAATTATTTAATTATGTCAATTTCGGAGTTCAATAAGAAGAATCAATATGATTCTTCTCGTTGCTAGCGAATTATCGCCGCGTCGAGACTTTGGTATACATTTTTTTTTTTGTCTTTTCTTTAGCGCGTCGAATTTACCCAGCTAATTATTTGGGCGAGTTGGACAGGCGAAAAACA
The DNA here is from genome assembly GCA_030522665.1 of Ichneumoninae sp. A BG-2022a. NCBI lineage: Eukaryota > Metazoa > Arthropoda > Insecta > Hymenoptera > Ichneumonidae > Ichneumoninae sp. A BG-2022a. Next base: position 12,409 of record JAPYZC010004920.1, on the reverse strand, counting down.
TAAGAAAAAAATTATTTTTGATAATTTATATTGCTGGAAGAGAGTGCGGAGTTCATCGCGTGTGATACCTGATTGTTTTCACCGCTACTGAATTATCGGAGAGCCCAGACCGTGCAAATTAGCCGGGCAAATTGGACACGGGGAATAAAAAAAAATTATTACAAAATTAATTACGTCAATTTCGGAGTTCAATAAGCGCGATGTGTGATTTTTCTACGTGGCTAGCGAATTATCGATGCGTCGAGACTTTGCTATAAATTGATTTTTTTTTGTCATTTCTTTAGCGTGTCGAATTTACCCACCTAATTATTCGGGCAAGTTGGACAGGCGAAAAAAATAATAAAAAAAGTAATTATGTCAATTTATCGCTGCATGAGAGTTCGGAGTTCAATAAGCGCGATGTCCGATTCTTCTCGTCGCCAGCGAATTATCGACGCGTCGAGAACTTGCTATAAATTGATTTTTCTCTTTTTCTTTACCGTGTCGAATTTGCCCAGCTAATTATTTGGACAAGTTGGACAGGCGAAAAAAACAAAGAAAAATTCGCTGTCGATAATTCGCTGCGGAATTATCGACAGACCTTTTTTTACCTTTTTTTTGCGTGTCGAACTTGCCCAGTTAATTATTTGGGCAAGTTGGACTCGCGAAAAAAGGAAAAAATAAATCATGCCAATTTATTGCTGCACGACAGTTCGGAGTTCAATACGCGCGACACCTGATTCTTTTCTTTCTGTAATTAATAAAACAAAAATTGTTTGCATCCCGAAATTCCCCAGCCCATTGATTGGGCAAGTCAGACACGCTCAAAAGAAAAAAAAGAAAAAAAATGAATTACCTCAAATTAAATCAATGAATTCGTATGAATTATCAACAGCCCAGTCCGCTCTACAAAACAAGTAATTAATTTTTATTTTTTTTCGCGTCTCGAACCTGCCCGGCCAATTAATTGGGCAAGTTGGACGGGCGGTAAAAAAAAAAAAGAAAACATTATGCCAATTTCATTGCCGGACGAGAGAAGCCGGAGTCACGGCCGACCGCGGTGCGCGATCTTTCCCCCGTGCAGATAACCGGCGCGACTCGGCTACAGCTGCTTTTCTTTGTCGATGATAAACGATAAAGACAGAAACGAGCTCGCGGCTGGCGGGGGGACCGGGGAGAGATAGGTCGCGAACGTATGTCCCGCGCCGCAGTATCCACCGCCCAATCGTGCAGAATTATCAGGTTGGAATGCAGCAATAAATCCAGGAAGCCCCGCCGCCCTTCTCTCCTCCCTCGTTCCTCAGTCCTATCGCGGCCTCCCCCCTCCCCGCCGATTCACCCTTATATTGTTGGTCGGACAAAGAGTCGCGAGACCGCTGCGTGGCCGACATACTCTACCTACCCACGAATGTCTCATTCAAACCCCCCACGGTCGCGAATAACTAGTGCAATCCGGATCGTTACGTTCTCGGGACATCAACTTTAGTTCTTCGCGAGTCGTATACATGTTGAAAATGTAGCTTGTGAATGCTTTTCGGTTTGTTTTCATTTTTTTTAATTCCCTTGGCTCGAGGGGGTAAAATGGACCATTGTGTGAATGTACATTGAGAAAAAATGACGTAGTAAATACAACAGTTCTGACTTTTTACCATAAAAAATAATTCCCAGGGAGAACATTTACATTTTATAGTTACGGCAGTGACAAAAAATCATGGTTACAATTATAATTATATTTTAACCAATTGAATATATATTATCAAAAACTATCTATATAGACGTTCCACCTGGGAACTGTTGGTATAGTAGAAAATACTATCCTTTTTCTTAGTGTAAAGATGATATGAATTTAATTAAAAAATGTAAGGCTGGCGATAACCAGAATGAAAATCGATTGAATTTGGTGAATTATAGCAGTTATGGTAATAATCGATAATTCAGTACTTCCGAGTGATTTTTGCCGATTTTTTTTAGTGGAAAATAAAACAAAGTTTCATCTGAAATGAAAGACATGGGTCCGTCTTGCCCCACTCCCGAGCCTCCTAAGATCATACAAGACTAGTCCTTCAATCTTCGCGAAACCAACTCAACTGAAAGTGAACCCTCCCAAAATGAAGCAAAGTCTCGTCTCGAATGAAAGACTTGGATCCGTTTTGCCCCACTCCCGAGCCACCTAAAACCATACAAGACCAGTCCCTCAATCTTCGCAACACTAATTCAACTTAAAGTCAACCCTCCCAAAATAAAGCAGTCTCGTCTCGAATGAAAGACATGGGTCCGTTTTGCCCCACTCCTGAGCCTCCTAAAATCATACAAGACTAATGCCTCAATCTTCGCCAAACCAACTCAACTGAAAGTCAACCCTCCCAAAATGAAGCAAAGTCTCGTCTCGAATGAAAGACATGGATCCGTTTTGCCCCACTCCCGAGCCTCCTAAAATCATACAAGACTAGTGCCTCAATCTTCGCAAAACCAACTCAACTCAACCCTCCCAAAATAAAGCACACTCTCGTCTCCAATGAAAGACATGGGTCCATTTTGCCCCACTCCTGAGCCTCCTAAAATCATACAAGACTAGTGGTGTCTCAATCTTCGCAAAACCATTAATTCCTTGCCGGTACGAGCGCACCCGTCAATTAAGAATCTCCTCGATCACAGTAGCAGTCGCGATATTGGTCAGGCGTGGGTGTGCGTGCAGCCCGCAGCATCCCCAAGAGCCGGAAGGTTGGTACGGCAGGGGGGGAGTTAGGGTGGTCGTCGGGTCAGCGGGGTTTCTCGTTGGGCGCCGGTGGCCGTTGCGAGTATGAAGTAGTATCGTTGGCTGTCGCGTGGCCAGCCGCTTTATCGCTTTAGCGGCAGATTAATAAGCCGGACGGAAATGGCCAAACACGGCGCGCACACGTTTGTCAAGGCATGCATCACCTTTGCGTTTGTGTCGGCTTTCCGTGTAAATCCGACACACGGATACAATTCGAAGCCCGGTAGAGCATCCAGCACCGGCTGGAACGAGCCCGGAGCACTCCTTCTCCCGGTAGTGAAAACCGGAGGGAGGAAACACGGTTTACCTACACTGCACCTCCATCCGTGATTCCTACCAGCGGGGAGATCCGCGCCACGTGCCCAGCCTCGCAAGATCACCTCCCAGACCCAAACCCCGAACGACTCAACCCCGAAAGAAAAAAACTCCAACACCTGTCCGTTTGTTTTATTTTGAGCTTATATTCGTTTTCCCTTGTAACATCCCCAACCGGAGGAGGAATTCAATCTCTTCGTGTATGGAGTGCCAGCGGTTGCCGTCGGCTGTGTTCCCCGCGCTCGTTCCTCACCATCCAGCCTCGGTGTGTGTAACTCGCCGAATGTTTATGCGGTTCGTGTGTACACGAAGCACTCTCTCTCTCTCGTCGCTCCTCCCTGGACCAAACACCCAAACCAGGACCTAAACCCAAACCCCATCCGGAATCGTTGGTACGGGCTTCGGCGCGAACTCCGTGTGAGCTACGGGTAGGTGGGGTGGAGGTTTTGCCAGGACCCCCCTCTCGCATGACATATGATCTTCCATATTGCCACGGTACACACGCAACACGCTCCCCCCTGGCCCATTCCTCTTTCGCTCCCGCTCCTCCTCTCTCTCTCCAGCCGTTTCGTGGATTGCACCACGAGCCGGCGATTTCGCCAGCCTGCTGGAAGAGTGTGCTGGATGGTCGACACACGCGCGAAGGTTTACCGGCGAATACACCGATACCGGCCCGAGCCTCGCTCCCGCACACCGTACACGGATTCTATACACTGGAAGCCTCCCTACACCAGGTCCAACCCCTCGCAACCCCACCCGGACTCCGTGTGTACTCTCGCCGAGTCGCTGGCTGGAGAACGCTCGCGGACGTTTGTCACTGGGTTTACACGTCTACATAATATCTCAGGGTTAACCCCACCACCGCCTATCCGCACCGTCTAACCGAGAACAAATAGCGAGCGTTACGACGCAACGCTGACAACATTGGTTTCATAACTATCCACCTCTCTCGAGCGTCCGGTGACTGCTACTAAAGGGCGAATGAATTTTGACTTGTACGAAGAGACCGCGGGACAGGGAGGTGGATGGGAGAACATCGTATGACGGTGAGGGAAGAATTATTTATCGGCACCGAGAGGGAAACGATAACCGTGCGCGCTGAGGAAGGAGCGGAGCGATGTGGGGGGAGGGGGGGGGGAGATGGCGAGGCGCAGAGACGACGTTTCTGACGCCAGAAATCGTTTGGCTTGGTTTAGGTTGAAATATTCATTTTTATCCAACGGGATTTTTTTGTGGAGAAGCTGTGAGCGAGAATTTTTGGTGGGGAGAGAAGCTAATATAAAAAAAATTATTTGGAAAAAATAATTTTTTATTTTTTTCGGCACGGTGAGAAGCATATGGGAAAAGTGTGTACATCTAGTAGCGCGGCGATTGAGATATATTTCGGTGTTCCGGCTCGTCGTTCATTTTTACTGACAGCGTGGGAAGTTTCACCGGAGTATATCCATTTTATGTTGTTGTTTGGTGTTAGTGACATTTTTTTCGGGGGGCTATTCTCTAAAAATTCTCTCGACGCGTAGTTCGGGACAGTTTCGACACTCCAGAAGCTTTGACAGACACATTTTTTCCCCCATGTGGAATGCAGGCTCGATTTAAAAACAAATCTCGAATCGGTACAAAGTTTTCGACCCCAACTAGCAAATACTAGCGCTTCTCCAGTAAAATTATTTGGCAACCAATTGTTATCAACAATAAAAAAAAGAAGTTAATCCCACCGTTTTTGCCCCTCAGTCAAGTTTTACTTATAAAAATCATAAAAATTATGTTAACAATAATCGCAACTTCTACCAGGCTTGAAATTATTACTCTCTGAAGAGAGTAATAATTTCAATCTAGATTTCATACAACGCACTCTACATTATTATACTGCAATTCTTAACAAAAACCAACTCAACAAATCACCCTCCAAAAAATGTCTCTACCATCCAAAACGACGAAATTAGCCAAAGCGATTTAGTTCTTCGTTACATAAAGAGATAAGTCGGGCCTCGTTCCGACGTAAACGTCCGACTTTTTTCGATCTTAGCTCGTCCGATTTTGCATCCACCTCCGGTCCCAATTGTTATCAACAATAAAAAAAATAAATTAATCCTATCGTTTTTGCCCCTCAGTCAAGTTTTACTTACTAAAAATGATAACAATTATGTTAGCAAATTCACAACTTCTACCAGGCTCGAAATTATTTCTCTCTTCAGAGAGTAATAATTTCAATCTAGATTTCATACAACGCACTCCACATTAGTATGCCACATTGTTAAAAAAAAATCAACTCAACAAATCCACCCAACAAAAAAAATGTCACAAATCAAAAAAAAAAAAAAAGCCAAAACAAGTTGGTTCTTCGTAACACAAAAAGATAAGTCGTGCCCCGTCCCGACGTAACCGTCCGATTTTTTTTCGAACCCAGCGCGTTCGCATCCACCTACGGCATTGAGGCGATGGCATCAATCCAGGGCAATTCCGCCGATAGTGTTAATAAACGGCTCTCCTAATCCGCGGCTCGTTATACGTTACGTATAAAAGACGGGACCGGAGACTGCGCGTTGACAAGCCCTCGTCCATGGGGAAACCCGGCGACCCACGTGTGCGCGCTCCGCGAAAAGCGGGCAAACTAAATCAGGGAAAATCCTGTCGTTCTGTATCGGGCGACAAAGCCGTTTGTGGGTTTAAACCCGGTTGGGGAAATCCGCGCGAGAGTCCGCGCTCGGGTTCTATCGCCGTTAAAATCTCTAAACAGTTGAGCGGAGAACGTTTGGCGAACGCGCCTCTATCCGTCAACGCTATCTGCGGCGACTTTCTAGCGGCAGACAGGACCGCAACAGCGCGTAAACGCCCCGAGCGGCGCTCTTGCGCCTCGAAATTGTCAGGCCTTTTTCTCCCTCCCGATCGCTCCCGATTCTCCTATCTCGGACCGATTTTGAAGAAAATCTGTGAAAATTTAGAACGAGGCGCTTTTACGCAGGGGGTTGAGGGAAGGGTGGCCCGATCGCGGAACCTCGGCTCGGGAAGGGTGGCCGCGCATCGGAGGGTCCGCGCCACCGACGCCGTGTTATCGGGACGCTTATCGTGTGTGAGGGGCTTACCCGGATTGCGCCCGAGCTTCTCCCTACGCTCCTACCCCCTTCGACACATGCTCTCCATACTGTACCCTAAACCATGCATCCTATGCCCACCATATGTATATATATGCATATGTGTATAGTCATACATGTGTGGGCACACACATGTGTATACATATTCTATATGTATACACGTATGAGTGTGTGTGTGTTTGTGTTTAGACATATGCGTGTGCATACACATGTGTATACATATTATATATGCATACACGTATGAGTGTGTGTGTGTGTGTGTTTGTGTTTAGACATATGCGTGTGCATACACATGTGTATACATATGTGTGTGCATACATATGTATATACATATATATATATGTATACACGTATGTGTGACAGTGTGTAGACATATGTGTGTATATGTGTATATCTAGCGTGGGTAAAGTTAAAAGGGCGTATGTTAGATCGTTAGAGACGGGACATGCGCCGTTCTGATTTTGATCGGGTGATGTGTAACCCTACGGGTATGGACGAAGTGTGTCTCGCAAGCTCGCGCGGGATCTCCCGTAGGTCGGGCTCGTTCGCTCCGGTCTCGGCGGCCGTCGGGACGCGAGACACACATACACATACATGGTTTCGGTTACGACCGGCGGACAAATTGGTGGAGTAACGCGGGCGCGGATCTTCCGATTATGCCAGCTATCCTATCATCCCCCGTTTCACCACCTCGATTCCACACTTGTCACGCTCTAACGTCACCAACGGGGCGCGATCTTCTCGTTTCGTGTCTTTTTTTTTTTTTTACATAGACAAGTATGAGCTTCCAGGCGCGAAGGTATTTTCTTATACTTTTGCGGAAGGCGAGATTGCATGGCTCTTGAAAATTTGACTTTGCGACTATGGGAGGACGATATCGTGGCGATGATAATGCGGTTTAATCGTCTCGATCCGACGTGGGGCAAAGACACGAGGTAGTTTGGGGTGAATATGGCTGAGAGTATTTTCTTGCGAGGCGGGGCAATTGTCGGGCTTTTTCCGGGGGTTTGGGTTTATGAACCGGCAATGACATTCCCACCGGATCGGAGCCACTTACATGCTGAACTAGCATCTGCTCCAAGATTGAGTCATATCTTCAACGGAATATTCGGTTTAGGTCTAGATTTAGGTCTAGGTTTAGGTGTAGGTGTAGGTTTAAGTTTACGTCTAGATTTAGGTTTAGGTTTAGGTCTAGGACTAGGTATAGGTTTAGGTTTACGTCTAGGGTTAAGTCTACGTTTAGGTTTAGGTTTAGGTTTAGGTTTTGATTTAGGGTTAAGTTTAGGTTTATATTTTGTTTTGTTTTGGGTTTGGGTTTAGATTTTATTGTATCGCCAGTATATTTATGTATTATATTGATTTCATTTACGTTCTTAAACCAGCGTAAAAGTGGGGAATATAGCCTGGTCCATATATCATTGATTTACGTGTTAATCGAGGTGGGCCATATTCACCACTTTTACTCTAATCGATCGATTTTTTTAAGGATGAATCTTGACTTCTTTAAAAACAAAGGCCATGGTCGACAGGAATTACCCTAAGTGTTAAAGGATAAGGTAGGGGAGAGCGGGGCAAAATAGGGCAACGAGGCAAAACGGGGTTTTTGGGCAAAACTCAACTTTCCAATAATGGATCGGACAAGGTGGCAAAACTGGGCAGAAAAGCCTGATGTATCCGATAGGGCGAATTCGGGCATTCAAAAATTATTGGAAAATGACGTTTTGCCCAGAAACCCCGTTTTGCCCCATTTCCCCATTTTGCCCCGTTCTACGCTATAGTTCGCACCGAATTCGCGTTTACTTTCTATTACTCCGTTTTATCATGGGATGAGATCATTACCGCTCTCATCTCTCGCCCCCTATTTTCGTTTTTTTTTTGTATCTATCTCATCCTTTCTTTCGGAGCGTTACGTTAACGTCTTGCCTCGTTACCTCGCTTCACCCAAGATTCATAGTATATAGTATAACGCAACATCGCCGGCATCAGCCGCCTCGAAAGCCCCCCCAAAGCGCAATGTCCGCTCTCTTCTCGCCTCCTTTGCAGCGACAGTAATTTTACTTAATTAAATTCCGTTCTTTCTGTGCCTTTGGTGGGCGCTTCGCGCCGCTCCTCCTCTCTTCCGGCTTCTCGCTTTCCATCTTTTTTTTCTACCTTTTTCTCTTCCTCGGAAGCAATGGGAAATACCGGCCAGCTATTTTTTGGCGACTGTTGCTGCACGAATTTTCATTTTTTGCAATTTTTAATTCTTATTTTTTGTTAGCATTTTTTTAAAAATTCCCAAACGTCTTTAGGGATAAATTAAAATAGCCGAGGATAATCAGAAACATTTGCCTATTGCGCCAGATTCCGACAACTGAGCGTTCACGGTCGTTTGTTGAGCGCCGTAGAAATTGAGGCGGCCGAAGGGGTGGATTTTGCTCGTGAATCAAGGAATTCCGACTTCACGCTTTCCATCGTTTTTTATTTATTTTTTTTTTTAATTTTTTTATTTTTTACTCGGACGATGCAGCTCTTGCCGTCAGAGAAATCGGAGCAAAATGGGAGAGTGGGGCAAGGTGGGACAGAAAATCGGGATTCATCGATGGGGTAAAATGGGGATCCCAGAAATGATTCTTATAAAATTATTTCGATTTAAAATCGCTATTATCAATAATATTAGGACGTCCCACTTTGCCCGTTCAATTCATACCGATTTTCTGTCCCGTTTTGTCCACTGTCCCATCTTAGGTCTATGGATTTTAAGTGTTCAATTTATTATTTTTTAAAATATTTTTTTGAATTTATTTCAAATTGTAAATTGCCGACCAGTTATTTTTTTCTATTCTTGTTGTTTTTTTTTGCATTTTTTTAGTGCCCGAACGCTGTTAGGGATAAATTAAAATAGCCGAAGATAATAAGGCGGATGGTGTGACTATTGCGCGAGATTCCGACAACGGATAACCCGAGCGTTCACGGTCGTTTGTTGAGTACCGAAGAAATTAAGGTAGCGAAAGGGGGTTGAGTTTCGGTCGCGCTCGTGAATTAAGGGACATTTCTTCGCAGTGTCCTCGCGACTCGCTCCTCGAGGAAATCTTTCTGTTCTCACTTCTACCTCTTCATCTGCAATTAACATTTATGGCCGCTAAACCCCCCCCCCCCCTTCATCTCGCAACGGCGGGGAAAAACTAATTAAATATTCACGAAGCTCGACTACGACAGAGCCGGAAAACGGGACACTCTCCCCTTTCCACCTAACTCTTTGACTCTCGTCGCTACTGATAAGAAGTTGGACAACTCCGGATATACATATATATATATACACTATATACATAAAACGGGAGGCATTGTCGAGAGGCAAAAAAAAAGTTAAATTTAATCGCAATAGAGTGTCGTATCGATTACGATAAAAACAGCGAGAGCTCGCCCGAGAGATTGTATACTACGGCTGCGAGAAACTGCCCGGAGGTAATTAGACTGTTAATACATGTTTCGCAGGGTGGACAATAAAAATACAAAAATCATTTTTAAAAAAATACAAAAATAAAAGAAAATAAAGAATACAACCAGAGAAAGTGTCGTTTGTCTGAGAGATTGTATACTACACTAATTACACTGTCAATATATGTTTCGCAGGGTGCACAATAAAAAAATTAAAAAATCAAAATCAAAAATACAAAAATCGAAAAAAAATCAGAAATAAAACCAGAGAAAGTCTCGCCTGCTCCAGAAATAAAACCAGAGAAAGTCTCGCCTGCTCCAGAGATTGTATACTGCGACTGCAAGAAACTAAATAGAGGTATAGTTTAAACCTTTAATACATGTTTCACATGGACAAAAAAAAGAAAAAAAAAATAATAATACAAAAACAACAAAAAATGGAAAATAAAACCAGATAAAGTCTCGTTTGCCCGAGAGATTTGTATACTACGTCAGCGAGAAACTGTGCAGAGGTAATTAGAATAAAACCAGAGAAAGTCTCGCCTGCTCCAGAGATTGTATACTGCGACTGCAAGAAACTAAATAGAGGTATAGTTTAAACCTTTAATACATGTTTCACGTGGACAAAAAAAGAAAAAAATAATAATAATACAAAAACAACAAAAAAATGGAAAATAAAACCAGATAAAGTCTCGTTTGCCCGAGATATTTGAATACTACGTCAGCGAGAAACTGTGCAAAGGTAATTACTCTTAATATGTGTTTCAGAAGCTGTACAATAAAAATTAAAAAAATAATAAAAAATACAAAATCAAAAACATAAAAAATAAAACCGAAGAAAGTCTCGGTTGCCCGAGAGATCGCGCACTGCGTCGGCGACGAGCGTCCGAGAGGTAATTAGTCCCTTGATCTATGTTTCGGATCGTGGACAATAAAAATAAATAAAAATAAAAATCAGAAAAAATGAAAATAAAAATTACGATAAAATGTTCGCGCCAAAGTCTCAGATTCCGGGTGGTTTACCGGCGATATCCGCGCGGCCACGGGTGAGAGAGAAACGGCGTAGGGTTCGTAAACGCAACTCTCTAGCGACCCGAACAACGCGAAGATATTTTAATGACTGCCATACAACGATTTTTTAATGCCCTCGCGAGCTGACCAGTTTGGACCCGGTTAGTGTCTTTCCTAGTAGCGATCTTCGGCCCGGTCGTAACGACGTCGAGCGAGGTGGACGAGACGCGACGCACGGACGCACAATAACCGGGGCGGAGAGCAGTCGAGGATAATGATGAAGGCATAACGGAGCAGTGAAATACACGTCGCGGGAGGAATTTTCTCTACTTGCGGCTTGTAATCAAAAATTTTGTTGTTTCATCCCGAACGGGGAGATTTAACGGCGGGCTTGTCTGTATAATACACGCACACATTAAAGGACCGTGCGCGACTTTCGCGCGGGTCGTTGCACGTGCGCTCCCCGTAACGGCGACCATCCGCCTCTTCCCGAGACCACCGATGGGGAGAAATAAGGGAGGATCGGCGAATTTTAATGCCGGACTGATTTTGCAAAATGCATTGTAAAAAAAAAAAAAAAAAATACATCTTTGGGGGAAATGGATTGGCAATCCTGGCAAATAGAATCCTCATCCAGAATATCGAATTTTCCTGCCCCAAGGATTTTAGAACAATTTTTTTGGCAAGATTTATTAGCTCCTTCTGTTTCTTTTTCTTATCCAAAATAAATGATGATTTTTTTTCTGTACAATCCAGGCTATATTTTATTTTCTGTAAAGGGATTGTCCCGTCGATAAGTAAATAAATAAATAAATAATTCACGCACACATTAAGCTGCTGTGCGCGACTTTCGAGCTAACTCGAATGACCGACGGAAATAAGTGAGGATGGGCGAATTTTAATACTAAGCTGATTTTACCGAATGCATTGTTAAAAAAATCATACTTTTGGTGGAAAAAATAATTTTTGCGGAAAATGGGCTGGCACTTCTGGCAAACAGAATCCTCGTCCGGAGAATCGAATTTTCTTGCCCCAAGGATTTAAAATGTTATTTTTTTAACAAGATTTATTAATTTCATCTATTTTCTTTTATACAAAATAATTTGGAGATTTTTTCTTCACTTTCCGAGATGATTAAAAACAATGGCAAAAAAAATTATTAACCCAAAAAAAACAATAACAAATCACCCATTGAATGAATAAACATTTAGTCCAAAAATCCTGACGTCCCGTCATAAAAAAAAAAAAAAAATTCCGTCCGTCGGAAAGTCTTTTCGGTCCTCTTTTTCGTGTCTAAACCAACAAACATAAAAAAAAATCACGTCTCACCTACATAGAAAAATGTCGCTCCCTTCGTAAGTCGAATCGGTGTCCTATTCAGTACACCGAGTAAACGCTCCGCGATCGGTTTCTCAACCCCGACACGATCTAATTAAATCGTGGGTAATTAAAAGTACGAAAGTAGCTCCAGACATCGATGCAGAAGCAAGTCTGCAGTCAAGTCTCCCGGAATCCCCGATCTGCGAATTCTCACCGAAGCGTCGAAGCGAGATAAACAGCCCCTTCCCCCACCCCTCCCGCCAAGCTGTTAATTTATCGTAATCGTTCGGTGTGACTAAGTAAGTGAGCAGCTTTGCCCAATATTCTTTATTAAAATATCGCGAGAATTCCCCTTCGCCCTTTTTCTCGGCGTTATTGCGCCGTTTTACGGGAAATAAAAAGAACGGAGCAGGGATCAAAAGAGGAGGGGGGGGGGGGGATTCTCACAACAGCTGCAGCGCTCGTCCAGCACTCCAGCGGCAAAGCCCGAACCTCTCCTAATTTTTTTTTTCCTCTCTTT
>JAPYZC010004919.1:0-16766 GCA_030522665.1 Ichneumoninae sp. A BG-2022a | reverse complement strand
TGAAAAAAATTGCCATCAAACGCAAAGCAACAGTGAAGGTACTTAATGATATCTTAATGATGATGGTAATGATTAATTTTATCGGTGTTCAAAGATGACCAAAGAAAGAAAAAAAAATTGCCGTCAAACGCAAATCAACATTGAAGGTCCTTTAATGGTTACACGATTTAATGATTGGTGTTATCGGAGTGTATAGATGATGAAAAAAAGAAAAAAACTAAAAAAAATTACCATCAAACGCAAAGCAACAGTGAATGTACTTTAATGATTAATTTTATCGGTGTTCAAAAATGACCAAAGAAAGAAAAAAAAGTTGCCGTCAAACGCAAATCAACATTGAAGGTCTTTTAATGGTTACACGATTTAATGATTGGTGTTATGGGAGTGTATAGATGATGTAAAAAAAAACAAAAAAACAAAAAAAATTGCCGTCAAACGCAAAGCCACCGTGAAGGTACTTTAATGATTAATTTTATCGGTGTTCAAAGATGACGAATACAAAGAAAAAGAGAATTGCCGTAAATCGCAAACCAACATTGAAGGTACTTTAATGATTACACGATTTAATGATTGGTGTTATCGGAGTGTATAGATGATGTAAAAAAATGAATATTGCCGTCAAACTTAAATCCACATTAAAGGTACTTTACTGATTACACAATTTAATGATTGGTGTTATCGGCGTGTATAGATGATGTAAAAAAAAAAAGAAAAAAATTGCCCTTAAGCGCAAAGCCACAATGAAGGTACTTTAACGATTAGGTAGACTTTAAGGTTTAATCGACGATGGAGATAAACCACGAGAGAGCGAGTGAGAGAGTCAAAGAGAGATAGAGAGAGAGAGAGGGAGAGAGAGAGAGAGAGAAAGAGAGAGAGAGGGAGGGAAAGAAACGAAGCATTATAACTATTATAAGTTTTGTCGAGGAGAAAAAAATACTATTATTTATGATCTCAGATAATTATAAAGATATAAAAAAAAATTAGGGGTCGAAACGAGTAGAAAATTAGAGACTAAAAAGAAGAAAAAAAAGGACAATCCTACGTCTGAGAAAGCACGCCGACTATTATCGTGCGATAATTCGATCAATGAATAATTAACTACTATTGTATCTACTATAAAAAAATACTATGAAAGTGATGGAAACGTACAGGAAAAAAAATGAAAATCTGTGTTATATCTACTACTACTGCTACCGCTATGAAACAGTCTTGTCGTCATGGACAATCATGAAACGATCTCAATTACTCAAATATATTTCATTAATGGTACGTATCGGCGACCTGAGGGGTCGGTTTGAGGGACAAATCTCGAAGGTTGTTCTTGTAATAGCTTAATGCGACGTTGAGATGAACAAAAATATATTCTTTAATAATCAATGTCCGTTCAATTTATTTTTAATCCTCTCGTAAAAAAAAAGAAAGAAATATATTTCTATACTTCCTTCAAAAATTCAAGACCTCATTTCTCCCAATAAAATTCGCTTTATTCGAACAAATGTACAAACGAGCCGGCATACGTACATTTTTTTTCTCGATATCTCGTACTCTCACCGCAAGTATCGAAAATAAAAAATTCTCATCATCCCCGCAAAATCCCATATCAGTCCTCATCGTCCGTGGAGCCTTCCTCGGCTTCCTTGAGCCACACGATGAAAGGCCTGACGGCTGACCTAATTTTGCCTCTCTCCATTTCCTCCTCATCGTCAACGACGTTATCGAACCATTCCAATATCTTCTCTTCCGTGAGCACGTCTCTCTCGTACAGATGATGCATCAGCGGCTGAACGTACGACAAGAGTTCGAGGGTCGTCGAAGCGACATCCTGTATTGCACGCAGGCAATCCTCCTGTGCGTCTTCCGTTTTGATGTAATTCAAAAAAATTGGATTGAAATAAGCGATCATCACTTTGAGGATTTTCTGATAGCTGACGTAGTCGATGGTGGTTTTCGTTTCCGTGAGATAATGCAGAGGCAGCATCAGAATCGCCTTAACGACGTTGTACGTCACCTCGCGAATGTTAACGTTGTAGGCGTACCTCGAAGAATTAATCTCGAGTATCAAATTTTCGCAGTTGAGCTTGTCCTGGTATCCGCGCAGGAGGCTGTCGATCACTTCCGAGAGGAACATGTTCGTGTCGTCGGGAATCGGCGATCCCCTCATCGAGCCCGACTCGCTGCTCGACGCCTCCGACTCCGTCTCCTCCTCCCTCTCGTCCCTCTCTTTTCTGTTGAAATAAATAAGTTCCTCGGACGATTCGTTTTCGTGCTCGGACATTTTCGTCGCCAAAATTTTTTTTCCATCGAGCTCGAGAATCGAGTCGGCGTAGCGGGACTTCGCTTGCAGATTCAGGCCCGGCGATAAGATGCACGCGTCCAGCTGAACGCCCTCGGCGAGACGACAATTCGAGAGCACGACGCTGCTCTCGATCACGGAATTGTCCTCTATGTGGACGTTCGAGAGGATGTGAGAATTCTCTATGCGCACGTTGTCGCCGATCGTGCAACCGTCGCCGATCACCGAGCGCGTTACGAAGGTGTTTTTACCGAGGACGCTCGAACGGCCGACTATCGTGTCCCGCTGCAGGATGCAGCCTCGAGCCAACGCCGACGTACGGTGCTTGTACGTGCTCCGGGACATGTAGACGATGTTCTGCAGAGGCGGGAGCATGTCCGGAGTGAGGGGATAGCCCTGGCGCTGCAGCACGTCCCGGCTCAGCGTGTGATAAGCCTGCCACGATGTTACCGGCAGAGCGTACTCTTCGGAACTCAGCGGCTGCCAGTAGATTCGCGCGTCCAGGATCTCCTCGTTCATCAGAACTCCTCGGACGAAGTCTTCCATGGTCTTGAAGAAAAGAAACGTTATCGTTAATATATCATAATGACGCTATTAATGTACGGTTAAAAAAACATTGAAAAAAAATTTAGTGGTGCATAAAAAAAAATCGTGTTTTTTGTTTAAATATATTGCAAATTTGCTATAATTAAACTATTATATTATAGCAGTTATTCTTAATAAAAAAATGTTTATAAGAATATAGAAATAGTTTGTATCTAATAAATTAATAATAAATGAAATGAATAATATTCTAGATTTTGAAAAAAGGTATAAAAATGTGTGTATAAAATTGTGAAATGTAAAAAATACCAAAGATTTATTAAATATAGAGCACGTATGTGCGACACCTGCGAACGAGCTCAGAAACTTCCGTAGAGAAAGTCAATGGGATTAAGTATTGTTGTACTATATCAATTAATAATAAATGACTTGAAACTAAATGAAAATATATTAATCTAAATAAAAATCTAAATCTTGAAAAAAAGACAGGGTAGTTTAACGGTTTTTTAAGTAGCCAATTTACTATTTTCAAATAACAGAAGGCGTTTACCGTTAAATATTCGGGACTCACTTGAAAGTCAAAGTTGTCAGCGAAGAGCGGAAGTACGGACGGCGAGCACATATATACATGCGTATCGACGAAGCTCGAGTTAATTTCGATCTGATCGTGATCGAGAAACCATTCGAGCTCCAGTTTGACTTTCTTGTCGTCCCTGCAGAGTTTCTTGTGAAACAGAACTTTCTTGTTGGTTCTGTCGGCGACGAACAGGCAGGACTGTTCGCGCAGCGACGAATCCCCGGTCGAGCCGAGATCTCTGAAGACCAACGTCACGGCCGCTCCCTTGTCCTTCTCGCATTTGGCTCTGTGCAGCGTCATGAGACTCTTTAGATCGGCGTTGGTGAAGGCGTCGCCCCTGATGAGGATGAAATCGCCGCGAATCGCGCCCTTCGTGTCTATGTCTCTCAGCGCGTCGCCCAAAGATCGACAACCGTCCGAGATTATCAGCGAAACGGCGATGTTCTTGTAGCGCTTCGACGCCAAGTAATCCTTCAGTGTTTCTATGTGATTGCTGCAGTAGAGAAACAACTCGTGCACCTGCGACTGGAGCAGAGTCTCAACGAGATAATCCAGAAGACTGGCGTTCGCTACCGGCATCAGAATGCTCGGGCAAACATTCTGAAGCGGACTCAAACTCGTCGTGAAATCGTCCGCGAAGACAACAGCCTGCAGCGTATCCGTCTTGCCCAACTTCGTGTCCGCGACACATTTCTTCGGAGTTTTCGACATCTCGATGATTTCGTTCGGTTCTTTTAACTTTTAACTCATCACGAATGTCCTTTTTGTACTTAGTTTTGGTGCGCTTAGCGACTTCGTCGAATGCTCGATGGGTCGCTAAACTCTCTGACGAAAGATTTCGTCAGAGATCGCAGCGGTTAGAATTTTGGGGTTATGGTTGGCGAGGTGGTTGGGGGTAACATATGGGGGGCTGCATGCACAACATGTTTTGTACTTACCACCAGACTAAAAACGGAATGTGAGGCAGACAATCGGTAAAAACATTAAGCGAATTCCATTCGCATTCCCGCCGCAAAAGATCGGGAATCAAATTTTACTCAAGACAAACAACACGGAAAATAATATTTTTTGAGACAATGATTTTTTTTCCTTTCAGTATTTTTACTATGCTGATTTACCGATTACTGGATAGACTGATTTGAGAACATTAACAACCGCAGCGTTAATGTTTCGAGCGAAAAATTATTTTTATCGAACGTGATTTTATATTTTCCCTCCACAACGAGCAGGTAAGTTAACCAACCAATGAGAGATCACTGCTTGAAAATGACAAGGCCTCATTGGTTGATTAACTTACCCGCGAAAAGTATAAAATCCGGTTTGATACAAATATTAACGTCTGTGGTTGTGATGTTCTGAAGTCAGTCCATCCAGTAATCGATAACGGGTAAATCGGCAAGGTAAAAATCATCAAAGGAACAAATCATTTTCACAAGAAAATATAATCACTTTCCGTGTTTGAATTAAATTAATTTTGGTTTCGATATTTTACCTATTGTCCACCGTACATTCCGTTTTTAGTCAGATGGTACTGAAAACATCTTGCGCATTCGGGCAAGTTGTTACCTGAGGTTGCCTGCGGTCAGTGCGTCATTTTTACTATAGATGGCGATGGGAAAATGTCGCTGAACGTCTTTCGGAAATGACAATGCCGATTATCGGCGGTAATATTTCGATATTACCTTTCACATTGGAAGCTCTTTGTCGGACTTCCGGTACACTTCTATGTTCCTGAGCGCATCGCACAATGATCGACAGGCGTCCGAGATTATCAGCGAATCCGCAATGTCCCGCTTCGACGCTAAGTAATCCTTCAGCGTTTGAATGTGCTTGCTGCAGACCTTACCGGTTATCCGCGGCATTTCGATATTGCCTTCGAGGTGCCAGAAAATTGTAGGCTCTTCGGTGGACTTCCGGTAGACGATCGAGAGATGAAAAACCCCCGCCTGAAATATTTGTGATGGAGCGAAGAGAAATGACGGAATCTCCGGGGCTTTCGTCAGTTTCACAATTCTATGTTAACGGCTCTGAGGGCTTCGACTATCCACTGTGGATAATTCTTGTCCGGATACACTTCCAGCATAAAATCCCTGACGAATTGTGGAAATCTTTGTTCGCTTATGCTATCTCTTATGTCGCGCATGAGTCGCATCTGAAACGCGATATTGTGAACGGTCAGCAAGTGGCAAGCGACAGTTTCCGTCGTCACCAGGCAGTGGAGATATGCGAGCGTGTAAGTTTTGCAAGTGCTGCAGTCGCAGTTCGCGTCTATGGGCTTCATTTGGTTGGCGTAAGTGCGCTGACGCAGGTTCAACTGACCGGTTCTCACGAGGGCGCAGCCGAATCTCTGAAATTTCGATAATTCGAGTTTCGGATAAAATTTCATGAAATACTCGATTTTTTTTCTTTCCAGTCAAACCGAGTTAAACTTACGGCAGTTCTCGTGGGAAATACGCAATCGTACATGTCGACGCCGAGGGCGCTGCAGACTACGAGGTCGACCGCGAAACCCACACCCATCAAGTATCGAGGTTTGTTTTTCGGCAAAATGTCTGTCGAGAGATGAACCATTCGCCAAAAATCGTTTTTGCTCTCGCCACCGCTGAGAAACGAAAACTTTGATTTTCAATCTTTTTAACGATTTTCGTTTACCCAATTTTATTTTACCTAAGTCCGCCGATAGCGAAACCATTGACTTCGCGCTTCGACTGCCTTTTGGCGCTTTCCGTCCTTAATTCCGCGTCCAGCGCACCTTGGACGATCGGGAATATGCTCTGCTCTTCGGGACGCTGGTGAGCCGCGAGACAACGATCGAGCCATCTTGTTGTTCTGACCGGTAAAAAAAATCAAAAAATTCTGTACCGATTAGATCCATTAAAACTTATTTAGGAAATTTTTATTAAATAACTACCGTTCCATGGCTTCTTTTACTCGAGGTCCGGTAGTAGTGCTGCTTATTACGTCGTCCAACTGCATAACGATATCGGCGCCGATGGCGTTTTGAATTTCTATCGAATGTTCCGGTGTCAGCATGCATTCCGAAGCTAATGTCAAAAAAACATTATTACATCAATTAGAGGCATTCGTTATAGTGAAATTTAAAGCCAGTTGAAACATGGATCATGTGACTTATAAGTGCAAGAGAGATACTTGCATTTTTCAAATCAATAACAAAGTCAGTAAAAAATGGTTGACATTTGAGGTAAAAGCAAAGTATACTTGGACGTAGTATTCTACATGAGTTAATACTTTGCCTTTTCACACAATGTCTACCATCTCTGAGTGCCATTGATTACAGTTTTTGTTACCGACTGAGTCAGTTTCACCTCGCGTGAAGGAAAAAATTTTCAAGTACCGTCGTAAGGTGACGTAAATTTGACTCCTTGCTCAGTTATCTCTGCGAGTTTTAGAAGAGAGACCATTTGAAAGCCACCGGAATCGGTCAGAAGCGCACGATGCCAATTCATGAATTTGTGCAATCCACCTGCTTTCTTAAGTATCTCAGGACCCTTAAAAAACACATACATGCTATTAGTATTTATTGCACTTTCCTTTTGTTTTTCCCAATATCTCTAAAGTTTGAAAGAATTGTTGATAAAACTCACGGGTCTTGTTCCCAAGTGATATGTATTGGAGAGCATAATTTGGCATCCCAACTGTTCCAACTGCTGGGGCAGCAAGCCTTTCAGTGTACCCTGTGTTGAGGACAAATAAAAATATCGATAAAACACAATTATTGATACAGAATTTACAACCATCAGTTAAAATATGGGACTTTGTTATACTGGCTGAAGTATAGAGCTGATATTAGATTTTTCATATTGCGCAACATACTGGCAGTAAAATATAGAAAAATATAAAAAAGATCTATCATGGATTGTTGTACTGGCAAATGTATTGATCCAATAATCGTAACCTATTGGAATGACAATAGTCGTCAAACAAAAATATTGATAAAACACAATAATTGATACAGAATTTACAACCATCAGTTAAAATATGGAATTGCATTATACTGGCTGAAGTATAGAGTTTATATTAGATTTTTCATATTGCGCAACATACTGGCAGTAAAATATACAAAAATTAAAAAAAAATCTATCGTGGATTGTTGTACTGGCAAATGTACTGGCCAATAATCGTAACCTATTGGAACGACAATAGTCGTCCTGCAGACTATCCGACGCTAAAATTCACCATCCTTTTGCTAGACAACTATCGGCGAAAATATGAATGGCCGATATAGGATGTAAAAAAACATTTAAAAAAGCGTGTCTAGACCTGTGTGCCAACTGGCATGAAAACTGGCGTATCCACGTGATGGTGCACGACGACCATGCGCCCGGTTCGCGCTTTGGTCGTCTCGCACTCTGCAATCACCTCGAAACTCAGTGGTTTCTTTACAATCGTCGGTTCTTGTGATGACATTGTGCTTGTCCGCGATGCTATTTCCTTTACTAAACGTCGATTCGCGCTCGTCATTTGGAGGTTGTGTCGCCCCGCTGTACACAAATCTCCCCAACAGTTTGTATCCAACCCAATCCAACCTCTTCCGTGACGACAGATATTTTTCCGCGAAATTTGCCCTCTCCGTAGCACGAGAACCACGAGAATGACGTAGCGGCCCTCTGATTGGAGGACAGGGTCAGTACCGACCAATCGCGTGACAGCAGGTCGTTCCACGTCTATCGGCGGCTCTGAGGAAGTAAAGCGAGTTTCGGAAACGCTTGAAAGGCTTTACAATATCCCTTTGCAATATTGTTTTGATCTAATTTAGCGAACTTGAACCCCAAACTAAAGACTTAAAAACGTTTTTCTCGACGTAATCGACCCTAGATATAATATTCAACGTGTTGTACGGAACGAATGCTTCCAAAGCGATGCTCTTTCACTCTTCGAAAGAGAATCTCACGGTACTCAGAGCGAACGGAGTGAAATAACGATTTAATCGGCCGCGCTGGTAGAGTCGCGCCAGTATCGCTCAACACGCGAGCGCTGACGGTCGTCGGACGGTGTCGCTCACCGCTAGGACAATATTCGAGCCTGTGTGCGTGCAGCGTTCCGCCTCGACGGTCGAGAGTGATACATATGCCATCGCACAGTACGAGGGATATACTGGCAATATGGCGTCACTCGAGGACGAGTCGTTTCACGACGTGAATTCCCATTTCGTACATCAGATCGACGATTCTAAATGGGTACCTTTGTCACTGACTCTTGTGGAATATCCTCAAGGTAATTTGTACCCAATTTTTGCTTCCCCTCAACCGCCCCAATTGACGTACCTAATGGAAACAATATACAAGGCATCTGTTACAAAAAGAAATTATGAAAAATATAACACAAGTCGCAATAACAAAACAAAGGAAGTGAAACTTGTTAATACGTTTTTTTTTCGACGATCATCAGGGAGCCTGCTGGGTATGTTCCTGGCACTGATAAGCCTCATGCCGTTCGCGGTGGTCGCCGGCTTTTTTACGCTCATATTATTCAGACGAGACTTGCACACGGTGAGGAAAAAAAACGCGGAGCGAGCGGAGATATTAACATCGGACGCGCTTGGACTAAACATAAAACTGATTGGACTTTAGATCGTGTTCTTCGTCGGTGTGGCGATTAACGACGTGATCGGTCTGTTCCTGAAGTACACTATAAAGGAGGCAAGGCCGATGAGAAGAGCTGTTGTGTACACGGAATATGGAATGCCATCGGCTCACGCACAATTCATGTGGTTCTTTGCAGCATACACGACGCTTTTCGTGTGCATTAGGTATGCTATTTTCCTTGATGCTGCACATTTCTGCCGTGAAAACGTTATGAAATTATAGTATTTGGATGTTGGTAACATCAAGCATAACTGGTTGCTATTGGCCCAACTATGGACCAGGCAAACATTGGTCAATGTATTGGTGTTCAGTTGCAACAATGTATGTAAATTTCATGAAATTATAGTATTGGGTGTTGGTCAAATCACAAAGCATAACTGGTTACTGTTGGCTCAACTATGGGGCACACAAACATTGGCCAATGTATTGATTTTCAGTACTTCCAACAATGTATGTACTTGACTTCATGAAATCATAGTATTGAATGTTGGTGCAATCACAAATCATAACTGGTTACTATTGGCTCAACTATGAGGATTGGCCAATGTATTGATGTTCAGTCC
This sequence comes from Ichneumoninae sp. A BG-2022a, assembly GCA_030522665.1. Classification (NCBI taxonomy): domain Eukaryota; kingdom Metazoa; phylum Arthropoda; class Insecta; order Hymenoptera; family Ichneumonidae; species Ichneumoninae sp. A BG-2022a. Next base: position 7,184 of record JAPYZC010004919.1, on the reverse strand, counting down.
TCGCAATAATGTATGTAATTCACTTCATGAAATCATAGTATTGAATGTTGGTGCAATCACTAATCATAACTGGTAACTATTGGCTCAACTATGAGGATGGCAAACATTAGCCAATGTATTGATGTTCAGTCCTCGCAATAATGTATGTAATTCACTTCATGAAATCATAGTATTGAATGTTGGTGCATCTAATCCACTAATCATAACTAGTAACTATTGGCTCAACTCTGATGATGGTAAACATGGGCCAATGTATAGGAGTTCAGTAGTAGTAACAATGTATGTACTTAATTGTCGATAATTATGGACGATATGTTATGTCTATTGTCCCACTATTGGTGCACATTTTTGCGAATATCCATTAGTGCCAATATTTACGAATGCGGCAACATTGGCGACTATATTCTACCAATACCGTAACCCTCGGCAATATCGTATGGAAAGCAAGTTAAACTTAAACGTACGATTTTCAGGCTTCACCAGAACAATAACAGCAGCGTTTCTGAAAGATTCTGGCGTTCCAGTATAATCGCAGGATGCGTCGCGCTCGCAATACTCGTCTCTTTCAGCCGCATATACCTTCAGTATCACACGTTCTCCCAAGTTTTCTGGGGAACGATGGTTGGAATGACACTTGGCGTCGCGTGGTTCTTAATCACTCATCTGGTACTCACACCGTTCTTTCCAATCATCGTCTCGTGGTAAGGCTCTTATCTCATGGACTGCGCGCCATTAGATATACCCTTCTTTTTAACGTCAAAATAACTTATTGTTTTTTTTGTCATTATCGGAGGCGACTGTCTGAATACTTGCTGCTACGCGACACGACGCTGATACCGAACGTCCTGTGGTTCGAGTACACGAACATTCGCACCGAGACCAGAGCCCGATCGCGGAAGCTCGTTTCCATGAAGTCCCAATGACGTCTGATGGTCGGCCAGTGGCTCAAGGAGAAAAAATAAACGACACTGGAAAGGGACGTTTCGATTTTTTTTAGTACAATTAGCGGCCTCGATTAGGGGAGGCGGACATTTTTGTCGACGAGCTCGTCACAAAATGGCCGCCTTCTCGATGGTGAATCGCACCGCACATAACCTTCGTAACGAAATTCGTACTTCGCAGTCTTTAAACTTCCGTGGTTTTCTTTAAGGACGTACGAAATTCCGAGAGGATGCATTTTTCTAAGATTCTGGCGTAATACAATTCGAGTTGGCATTTTGTAATCTGTAACGTTTAACGGAGAGATCCAGCTACGGGGTCGATGATAATCGAAAAAAAATGGCTGTCGATCGAATGTTTTACTGATTGAGAAATGTGATTTTTTTTTCTCAATTCAACGGTTGAAAGGGTTAAATAAAAATTGATATTAAGATATTAATTAAATGATACATGCATTTTAAAAAGACGATGTTTGCATTAAAAATCGACGAAAGAACGAAGTATATAGTTGGAAAAGTAAAATACTTTTCCGCACGTGTTCGAGATCTTCGAAAAAAAAACAACTCATTTCCTTTTGTATTTCGGATCGCGAACACTGTCCCGATCTTCTCGCTAGTCCCATAAGTGTAAATATTAGTTATTAATTATATTAGTTATTAATTATCTAAACGTTAATCATTATTCCTTGCGTGACGCGAGAGCGAAGCGATTGATATTTTTCTATCTAGGGAATACACGGCGAACAACGTCGCGTCGTTGTGGTCGACGATGCAGAGAAATAATAATGATAAGTCACTCGACGACCTCGGTGATCTTTTTCTCAAGAAAATTGATTAAAAAAACGGAGAAAAAAAGGAGATGAAAAAAAATAACTATCGGCCTCTGCTTGACGCAATCGTACAATAATTGCTACTCTATCGAAAAAAACTTATTAATATCATATCGACTATTTATCAAATAGACATTATCGCGTAAAATAGTTACTAAAAAACAATGAACCACGCATAATTAAAGATCGTCAAGCTTACCGCAAAGTCGATTACAAATACGACAGCAAAGACGACAAAAGAAAAAGCAAAAACGTAGACGCACAACTGCACTGGAGGGTTTTTTAAACAATTTTTTTATACATATCTGTTTTCTCGTTTTTTAGCTCTCCTGAAACGTAACTGTCCCGGGTATGCACGAAGTGTGTGAGTAAGCGTCAGTGAGTACGTGTGTGCGCGAGTGAGAATCCAAGTTGTATCGTACGATTATAAACGCCTATTATAAATGAAAGAAAAAAAAAATTAATAACGACAAATCAATAAAATGGAAGACAAAAAACGTCCATCGATTTATTTGAAAAGTGTATCGTTTAACAGTAATTACTTACAATTAATTACAATATTATTCGGTATAGGTAAAATATCGACGAAAGTGATATAGATTCGCTCGTTGACAAAATTTAAAATTTACAAAGGGTTTAGCCAGACCCCATCGTCAGGCTTTCATAAGAAGGCTGCCAGGCGTTCTATTTTTTTTCTTACTGTCTAGATTGCTTTGATACAAAGCGTAGAAAACATAATGGTAAAACTATTTATTTAAATGCGTCGAGATCTCTTTGATGAGTATCTCGATCTTTACACTGTCGGCGTCGCCGAATTTGCCGGGCTTTTTTGAAAAAAGTCTATCGCTGTTGATCTCGATCTCTCGAGTCTCACGGCTGAATTTGCCCAAAGACAAAACTCCATTGATCTGCTTGCTGCCGCCGTTTACCTTTATCCAAACATCGTATCTCGAGCTCATTGTTTTATCCGTTACGGGACTCACGTAACCCAGCTGGGAGCAGGTTAGGATCAATTTTTTTCTAATAAGTATTACCTTCACGACGAATAGTTGATTATAACAGGAAAGGTAGATCTGAAATAAAAAAAAAACATTTACCTATAGATTTACATTTTTTTCAACGATACGCTTTTCGATCAGCGTAATACATAATGGCTTTTTGAATTTCGCGCGCGCGGATTTAGGGAATCGATATATATCGAATCGAGAACAACAGCCAATCGGTGAGCCGGAAAAGCGGCTTACTCGCTATTTCAATAGATTTTTTTAACAATGCAACTCACAGTGTATTGTCTCTCTTTGGACGTAGCTTTTTGACGAAAGCTCGATATTTCGACGACAATTCCATGATCCGTGAGCGGTCTGATGGCGTGAACTTGTTTCAGATGGCTCAGCATCGCAATTGGACTTCCCTGCCAGGTGCACGAGCTCTCGGAAACCGGGCAAGTTTTCGATGCGTGATTGCAACTCGCTTCGTGCCTCAATCTATCCTTCGATGTGAGCATTCTTTCGCAGCCGTTCCTTCACAAAAAAAAAATAATATAAACTTTACGTTTTACGTATAAGATTGTTAGGCTGAACGAATAATTCGAGTAATGTTCCATTTTTAACCTCTTGGAAGTGAAAAATCTTTAAATTACATTGGACACAATGACGAAAAAATATTGAAAAAAAATTAATCTTGAAGTGCATTCAAGTAAACAGTAATTTACCTCCGCTACAGTGTAAGCTCAGTTAGTGCTCTTTTTTCTATAGACACGAACCAAAGGAATCATCGATCGAAAGTAGATCATCGATCAATGATCAATGCCAGCATGAACCTGATAGAAATTCAACGACAACAGAGCAGGCAATAACCGAGTTTCTACTGTACCCAGCTATAGTGCTTTATCTTCCGGATGGCTTGACCGATTCTTACCAAATTTATATGACACTTTAAGAGCTTCATTATAGAGGTTTTAGCCAGCAAAAAATCAAAAATGATTGCGCCATTTTTACCGAAGTACACTGATAAAAAAATACGGTTGAATGCACTAAGATTCGGGCAGGGACGTTCAACTAAATATTTTGTTGGTACAGCTAAAAAATTGGTTGGTTCGACAATTTGTTGGGTGATTTCACCAAAATATTTTTGAGTCACTAAAATATTTTGTTCGACCAACTGAATATTTATTTGAACGTCCCTGCCCGAATCTTGGTTGATTCAACTGTACTTTTTTATCAGTGTAACAATATCTTCTCTACCACAGTTCTTAAGGAGGGAGTCTCGCCGCGCGCTGACTTCGCATAAGTTCGACAACAATAAGAGAAAAACAACAATAAGAGAAAATTGCAAGTACTTCTTGATGGTGTAAAAATCTGAAAAAAATCATGTATACTAAAGGTACTGAGAAGATTAATTTGGCATAATAGTAATTGCAAAATGTTATTAACAAATTCATCTAAAAATTAACTGCTTAACAATTTACCCGGCAACAAAACGTTTTTTTTATGAAAGTGATTCGTTTATTTTTCTGAATACGTATGAATTTTTTCAGATTTTTAACTAATCGTTGATTTTCGTTCTATAAAAAAAAAAATCAACGATTACTTAAAAATCTGAAAAAATTCATACGTATTCAGAAAAATAAACGAATCATTTTTATAAAAAAAAAGTTTTGTTGCCGGGTATTTGATAATCAACTAATTTGTCGATGAATTTGTTAATAACATTTTGCAATTATTATTATGCAAAATTAATCTTCTCAGTACCTTTAGTATACATGATTTTTTTCAGATTGTTGTCGAACTTATGCGAAGTCAGCGCGCAGCGAGACTCCCTCCTTAAAAAGTCTCCCAGTTACCTGGCGTTTCTGCACGGCAAATTGAGTCTCGCGAGCAGTCTCTCGACTGCCCGATTTCTAGTGCTCGGCAGGCACGTGCGGCAGAACGCGCATTTGCTCAATTTAGCCGAGCACTCGGCGCAGACGAGATTCGAGCACAACGGACACGATCTGATGCCGCGATTTTGCAGGGGCTCAAGACAGACGAAGCACTCGCTCATCGTCACGACGGCCGAGCAATCGTCGCATCCGCACGCCTCTTCCGCGCGTCTTCGGCAACGTTTTTCTTCCTTCCTCGTTTCTTCCCTCCCCTTGGTCACTTCCGGTTTCGCGGCCGCCTCTTCGCCGCGAGCTCTGCTCGGGTAAGAAACAACGACGTTTTTCTCCGCACCGTTTCGTTCCTCACGGCAATCGCTGCATGGCTCCGCGCTTTCGAAGCGCGATCTCTTCCTCTTCGACGGCCGCGGAATCTCTCGAGGATCCACGCGATCCAGAAGATCTCTTCTCATCGACGAACCTCCCGATTCGTCACCCGACTCTTCCGCCGGGACGACTTCTCGCCCGTCGCTTCCGTAGAGGTCAACGAACTTTTGACTCTGGCTCACGACCTCGAGAAACTAGAAATAAAAAATACGTATTGAGCATATTCTCACATTTTGCCGAAACTTCAATCGGCCAAGTCGACGTATGGCCGAAAATCATGTGTTCGAACGCACTTCTTTCGAATCGTCAAACTTCGAAAGGTTTTTTTTCGAATCGTCAAACTTCGAAAGGTTTTTTTTCGAATCGTCAAAATTTGTAAAACTTTGTTTATCCGAATTAACAAATTTTCAAGAATTTGTTTATTTGAATTAGACAATTTCGAAAACTTTGTTTTTACGAATTAGCAAATTTCGAAAACTTTGTTTATTCGAATTAGCAAGTTTCGAAAACTTTGTTTATTCGAATTAGCAAATTTCGAAAGCTTTGTTTATCCGAATTAGCAAATTTCGAAAACTTTGTTTATCCGACTTGGCAAATCTTCAAAACTTTATTTATCCAAATCTTTGTTTCGGCGAACGTTGTTCTTCGGAAATGGTAGTTGGGCAATCGTTGTTTCTTTACATAATTATTTCACTGAATTTCATTTCTGCGAATTATTAAACCTCCGAAGATCAAGTCGCCGAATCTTCATTATTCCGAATCGTCAATCAAGCGATTCAGGAAACTAAATAATATAAGTGAATAGTCTGACGATCCGCTATTATATCTATTCGTCAATAATCTCACGGTCTGTACGAATCGATTCCGATAAGCGACTTGTCAGACAAATACTATTCGGAGGAATGATAATTCGGCGGCTTGACATTTGGAGACTTAACGATTTCGGGAAATTAAGTTCGGTGAAATTATTATTCGGAAAAAATGAAGTTTGGCGAAATTGTTATTCGGAAAAAAAATGAAGTTCGGTAAAATTGTTATTTGAAAAAAATGAAGTTCGGTGAAATTATTATTCGGAAAAATGACGTTTCCTTAAATGATAGTTCGGAATAATACAGTGTTGGAGATTTAACTTGGAGTAACAAAGATTCAGCAGTTTCACGATTCTGAGAAGTTTCGGCACAATAATGTGGGTCCTCCGACGTTCACCGATCAGTCGATCACTTACCAATTTTTTGATGTATCGGAACATCTTTAGCGATTTTAGCGGACACAAAAAGAACACAGAAACATCAAGAAAAACATACAAACGAAAACAAAAACAAAAAAAAACTTAAAAGACACTGCACCGAACGGAAGAAAATTTTACATTGGTGAACTTTTCACGACGAAAGTTCGGCGCTCACTGACGAGGCTAAAGTGAAAAAAAAACATTGCCTAGCCAAATTACGGTAGGAATTTAACGTCGGTGGGACAACGAGAATAAAAGTAGGAGATAGCGAAGAGGGGGTGAGTCACCCTGAGCGGCTAATATATACATTAGCGGTTCATCACTTGTTTGACCGAGAATTGTGTGTACACGTCGATGATACAGTGCGAAAATTCGTGTAAACACAAAAACAGTAGAACGAAATGTTCTGTGAATCATTCAAAGCGATTCGCGACCTCACGATAGTGGTTTCTTGAAACAGGATTACACTTACGATTACTCGTAAGATGATGCGCGTTGCTTCAAAGTACTCGCGGTTTAGTACATAGTTCGTGGAAGTATATAAATTTGCTTTGCTTTGCATTCAATTCTCACGGATTCATTAGCGTTGCGACGCTTCTGCGAGCTAACTTATATCCCGTCATCAAAAACCCATTTTGGCCGGACGCATGAATGATTGCTTCATTAATAGATGCTTTATCGTAGCTTTGAAATCGTTCGGCATTGAGAAGACAATCTGTTAACTGATTTACTAACGTTAATATCGAACATTGATGTCGAATGTTAATAGACAATGTTAATAGACAATGTTAATGGTCAATGTTAATAGTCAATGTTAGAAGTCAATGTTAATAGTCAATGTTAGAAGTCAATGTTAATAGTCAATGTTAATAGTCAATGTTAATGGTCAATGTTAATAGTCAATGTTAATAGTCAATGTTAATAGTCAATGTTAATAGTCAATG